>JAJOOO010003135.1:0-27493 GCA_029582685.1 Solanum piurae | reverse complement strand
CGATGTGATGTCTAATATGAGGTAAAGGTAAGGGTTAGTAAATTATATACACGTAGCCGGACCAAGGTGCGGGGTGAAATTCTCTAGATGCCGGACCATGGATTTAGAGATACCTAACTTATCACTTTGCATGTAGTGCACTAGGAAAGGATTGCTATTACTAGGATTACTGCGTTATGAGCTTGTGGGGAACACGTATACCCTAGTTAATTCTCTCATCTTGATAACAACCAAAATTGACTTTTGATTACTAATTACTTACTGAATTCTTACAATTTTGTTTCACAACCCCCCCCCCCTCCTTAATTACTTGTTTTTGGAAGTAATTTGACTAATTAAATATAATTGTTGGTTAAAGTAAAGTCTAAACCATTTCCTCGTGGGATCGACCCCAACCTACAAGTTAGGTTCTTTACTTGATAATGATCGCTTATGCTTCTTTAGGGAGGTGTAATTTGAGCGTATCAGGGTGATAGGGGACACTTATGTCGTAATCCTTTAGCAACTCATGCCACCTCATATGGCGAAGATTTAGATCCTTTTTTTGAACATATATTGCAAATTTTTTTGGTCGGTTAATGTAACACCCCGTATCCAAAAACAGACCTTAGTCCAGATTTACAGAAGTTGCAGGTGTAACCCACGGTTTCCACCCATGGACCGTAGACTGACCCACGGCCCGTGTTGGTGGTTCGTGGTTCGCAATTGCGACCCTCTCCTCAGAAACCCTAGAAATTCCTCTAAGGGTCGACCCACGGCTGGACCTACGATCCGTAGGCCAGGCCACGATCCGTGGATCAGACCCCAGGAAACCAACAGCCTCTCCCCAGAACCCCAGAGAAAAATTAGCTAAGTCCTGACCCACGCCAGGACCTACGGACCGTAGCTCCGACCACGATCTATGGTCCATGGCCATAGGCTGAACCCCCAGAATTCAGCTCCCAGTCCCAACTGACGGTCGACCAGCACAGGCCGTCAGTCAATCGACTGTCCGTCAGTCCCGTCCATCGGTGACCCTGACACCTTTTAAGTCAGGGGTCTTTTGGTCTTTTCCTATTTTGTTGGACCCCTAAACTACGTCGTTTTAACCCTAAACTATGTGGTTTTGGTCAGTTTTAGCCTAGAAACATAACTAGAACTTACCTAAGTCAAATAATTCTTCAGAACTTAGAAAAATTAGAATGCTAAGAGGAGAAAAAAGTCAAGAACCTTAGTTCAAGAACGCAGCAAGATTCCATCAGTTCCAGCCCCAAAATCGAAAGATTTCTCTGTGAAATTCGTCACCAGGTATGTGGGATTTCACTAGTGGGTTCCTTTCGCCTATTAGGTCCCAATATTTTTGTCAGATTCTTGATTCCCTATTATTAACTAGACCTAGGGTTTCTAGAACTTTAGTAGATTATCATGAAGTAGTTATTTAAATGTTCCAAATCAGATTATCATGTTATTACTTGGTTTCTACCATAAATTTCAGAACCCTAGCTATGTAGTTCTTTAGTTCTTGAATTACACATGCTAGGTCAGATGTTTCAGTACTTCAGATATACATGCCTCAGTCTTGAATATGTCAATATCAGTATACTAATGTGCATTCTCAGTTTGCATGTTAGTTTTGAGCTATCTAGTATATTACAGAAATCCAGTCATAATGTGTTAATCATTTAATCTATAGGAGTAGCATAATACCGAGTCGGACTAGGGTTAGTCACCCATATAGTCCAGAACAACGAGCCACGTATGTTGTAAGTCCCCTCTGTGGGTATCATTTAGTGATCACGCCAGACATGCCTTTATACCTGTGGCAGGGTATATTGGGTCCTCTCGATGGGGCGTATATATCGGACTCCACATTTAGCTCATGTGGTTTTATTGTCGGTTATTGGTAGCTCCCACAGTTCAGTCAAACTCTTTTGCATTGACCACATTTCAGTACAGTCAGTATTCAGTCTCAGTATGTTATAAATTTGGTTATTGCATCCAGCTAGTTCAGTATTCAGTATATATATCATGTTCAGATAGTATCCTTGCTTTATTGCTTGTTCAGTTATATGTTTATTTCAGCTTTACTCTATCATGCATGCTCAGTACCTTTCAAGTACTGACGCATACTCTACGCTACATCTTCTCGTGATGTAGGTTCAGGTTCTCAGCATCCAGATCACGCGTAGATCGATTCCCGATCTCGAGTTCAGCAGCATCAGTGGTGAGTCCCCATTCTTCGAGGACAGTAGTCATGTTATCTTTCAGTTTTCAGTCTTTTAGTTTTAGTTTTGCTAGATTTAGCTGGGGCATGTCCCAGCACTTCTAGTCAGTTAGAGGCTATTTTCAGACATAGTTAGATTCAACTTAGTACTTGAGTTTGATGTTTCCTTTGTATTAAATTCTCAAATTTCATATATTCAGTTTTAGTATATGGGTATTCCCCATCATTTCAGATTTACTTTATGATTAGCTTCCACATCAGTTATTATTATTCTTAGTATGCTCATGTCATGCTAGCAGGGTTAGCTTGGGGTCACTTGTGATCCTAGGTCCCGTGTCCGCGTCTCGGGGGTAGCTGGGGGCGTGACAAACTTGGTATCAGAGCACTAGGTTTAAGTTTCTTAGGATGTCTGAAAAGCCGCACTAGGTAGAGTCCTTTTCATGGGTGTGTAGTGCACACCACATCTAATGAGAGGGAGGCAACAAAGTGTTTTAGGAAAAATCTTCATTTTCTTGTTACTCTTATCGTACGTAAGATATGATCTAATTCCGTTCTAACTCGATGTTCTACATTTCAGATCATGCCTCCTCATAGAGCTAACGCCAGGAATGTGAATGCTAGGAACGCAAACGCAGCTCCTCCAATCCCATATCAAGAAGTTTTGAATGTAGAGTTTCGAAACGCATTTAGATGTTGGCTCAGAGTGTGGCTAACCAGAACAACTAGGAGGCTCCAGTTCCAGAAAATGCTAATGTTGGGTCAGTTGCAGCCACAGTGCGAGATTTTGTTAGGATGAATCCGCCAGAGTTCTTAGGATCACATGATTGGTGAGGATCCCCAAAACATCATTGATTAGGTCAAAAAGATCTTTGAAGTGATGCAAGTAACTGGGAATGATCGGGTTGAGTTAGCATCTTACAAACTTAAGAATATGGCTCATATCTGGTATACTCAGGGGAAAGAGAACATGAGTACAGATGCGACTCCTATCACTTGGGATTGCTTTAGTGAGACCTTTCCGGACAGGTTTTTCCCAAGAGAGCTAAGGGAGGCAAAAGCTCAGGAGTTTATGAACTTTAGGCAAGGTAACATGACAGTCCAAAAGTATGGACTCAAGTTCACCCAACACTCCAGGTATGCTCCTCACATGGTTGCTGATTCCAGGGCTCAGATGAATAAGTTTCTATATAGAGTGACAGACTTGGTGAAAACAGAGTGTAGGAATTCCATGTTACAGGAAGACATGAATATCTCTAGGCTCATGACTCCTGCTCAGCAGGTTGAGGGTGATAAGCTTAGGGAACAGGCCAAGGAGAACAAGAAGGCTAGGACAGGAAACTATGATTATTCTCAACAGAAATCGGGTGGTGGAAATCGCTCGCAGGGCCAACAGAAATTATCAACCCCAGCCCCTTCATCAGCTAGTGTTATGTCCTCCAAGTTCAGACAAGTTCAGAAGGGTAGGGCATCAGGCTCTAAGTCTCAGGGGAGTGTTTCAGGTACCAAAACCTACCCAACTTGTCCTAAGTGTGGTAAGAACCATCCGGGCGAGTGCCTTGCAGGAAAAGAATGATGCTTTGGGTGTGGTCAGTCTGGTCACAGGTTGAGGGATTGTCCTTCTAAACAAGGTCAAAGAGGTAATAATGGTAGAGCTCAGTCTACAACTTCAGCAGCACCAGCAGGTCACCCGACTCAGCAGGGTAACTCATCTGGTACAGGTGGCGGACAGCACCAAAACAGGCTCTATGCTCTTCAGGCTCGCTAGGATCAGGAATTCTCCTGATGTGGTCAAAGGTATGTTACAAGTCTTTAATCTTGATGTTTATGCTTTGTTATATCCAGGGGATACTCTTTCCTTTGTAACTCCTTATATAGCAGTTAAGTTTGATGTTAGTCCATAAACTCTCTCAGAACCCTTCTCAGTCTCTACTCCAGTCGGTGACCCAGTTATAGCTAGACGGGTATACATAAATTGCCCTATCACAGTCTCTCAGAAAGTCACCTCAACAGATCTTGTAGAGTTAGAAATGGTAGACTTCGATGTCATTCTAGGCATGGATTAGTTACATTCCTGTTATGCCTCAGTAGATTGTAGTACTAGGATTGTTCGTTTTCAGTTTCTAGATGAACCAATCTTAGAATGGAAGGGTAGTAGCTTAGCGCCTATGGGTCGATTCATATATTACCTTAATGCCAGAAAAATGATCTCTAAGTATTGTCTCTATCATCTAGTTCGGGTTAAGGATTCTTGCTATGAAACCCCAACTCTTGAGTCAGTCCCAGTAGTTAACGAGTTCCCAAAAGTGTTTCCAGAAGATCTTCCTGGAGTTCCTCCCGAAAGGGAAATCGACGTTGGAATTGATCTCCTTCTAGATACCCAGCCTATTTCTATTCCTCCTTACAAAATGTCTCCAGCTGAGCTAAAGGAATTGAAAGGACAGTTGAAAGACCTTATAGATAAGGGTTTCATCACACCTAGTATTTCGCCATGGGGTGCACCAGTGTTGTTCGTAAAGAAGAAAGATGGTTCTTTCAGAATGAGCATTGACTATAGGCAGTTGAACAAGATCACAATCAAGAATAAGTATCCCATCCCCCGGATTGATGACTTGTTTGACCAACTTCAGGATGCTAGTCATTTCTCAAAGATAGACCTTAGATCGGATTATCACCAGCTCAAGGTCAGAGATAGTGACATTCTGAAGACAGCCTTCAGAACTCGGTATGGTCATTATGAATTTGTAGTTATGTCATTTGGACTAACCAATGCTCCTGCAACTTTCATGGATTTGATGAACAGAGTGTTCAAGCAGTACTTGGACTTGTTCGTTATCATCTTTATTGTTGATATCCTCATTTACTCTACGAATGAGGAAGAACATGTGAGTCATTTGAGGGTTGACATGTAAACTCTCAAAGATCGCCAGTTATTCGCTAAATTTAACAAGTGCGAGTTTTGGTTACAATCAGTTGCTTTCCTTGGGCATATAGTATCCAATGAAGGGATCCGAGTGGATTCCCAGAAAATAGAAGTAGTGAACCTACCTCTCTTACAGATATCAGAAGTTTCTTGGGTCGTGCGGGTTACTACAGAAGGTTCATGAAAGGATTTTCATCCATAGCCTCTCTATTGACTAGGTTGACTCAGAAGAAGGTCAAGTTTTAGTGGTCAGATGATTGTGAAAAAAGCTTCGCAGAACTGAAAACTAGGTTGACTACAACTCTTATTTTGACTTCACCAGAGGGTTCAAATGGTTATGTTATCTATTGTGATGCATCCATAGTCGGCCTAGGTTGTGTGTTGATGCAGCGAGGTAAGGTTATAGCTTACGCTTCCAGACAGCTTAAGGTGCATGAGAAGAACTATCCAACTCATGACCTCGAGCTTGCAGCAGTGGTGTTTGCACTCAAGATTTGGAGACACTACTTGTATGGTGTTCATGTAGATGTGTTCACAGACCACAAGAGCCTTCAGTATGTGTTCACCCAGAAATAGATGAATCTTTGCCAGAGGATTTGGCCTGAGTTCCTCAAGGATTATGATATGAGTGTGCATTACCATCCTGGTAAGGCAAATGTAGTAGCAGATGCCCTTAGCAGACTATATATGGGTAGTGTAGCACATGTTGAGGAAGAAAGAAAGGAACTAGCAAAGGATGTTCACAGGCTTGCTCGATTAGGAGTTCGTCTTATGAGCATATCAGATAGAGGTGTAACAGTTCAGAATGGGTCAGAATCTTGATTGGTAGCGTAGGTTAAGGAAAAGCAAGACAGTGATCTGATATTGCTTGAACTCAAGGGTGCAGTCCATCAACAGAGAGTTGAGGTTTTCTCCTAAGGAAGAGATGGTGTGTTTCACTACCAGGGTCGATTATGTGTTCCTAATGTGGGCGAGTTGAGACAACAGATTCTTGTAGAAGCCCATAACTCTAGGTATTCTATTCATCCAAGCACCAATAATATGTACCGTGATCTGCGGGAAGTCTTTTGGTGGAACGGTATGAAGAGAGATATAGCAGATTTTGTGGCTAAGTTCCCCAATTGTCAGCAAGTGAAGGTAAAGCATCAGAAACCAGGGGGTATGAGACAATAGATCGACATTCCTACTTGGAAGTGGGAAGTTATCAACATGGCTTTCATTACAGGATTACCTCGTACTCGCAGACAGCATGACTCCATTTGGGTGATAGTTGATAGAGTTACTAAGTCTTCACGCTTTTTGGCGGTCAAGACTACAGATTCGGCGGAGGACTACGCCAAGCTTTACATTAATGAGATAGTCAAGTTGCATGGGGTTCCTTTTTCTATCATTTCAGATAGAGTTCCTCAGTTTACCTCTCATTTCTAGAAGTCATTTCAGAAAGGTCTTGGTACTCAGGTTAATCTTATCATAACATTTCATCCACAGACGGATGGTCAGGCAGAGCATACCATTCAGACCTTAGAGGACATGTTGAGAGCTTGTGTGATCGACTTCAAGGGTAGTTGGGATGATCACCTTGCTCTTATAGAGTTCGCCTACAATAATAGCTACCATTCCAGCATTCAGATGGTCCCTTATGAGGCATTGTATGGGCGTAGATGTAGATCTCTAGTTGGTTGGTTTGAAGTAGGTGAAGCAGCCTTGATAGGGCCAAATTCAGTTCTTGATGCTATGGAGAAAGTGCAACTCATTAGAGATAGACTTAAGACAGCCAGAGTCGCCAGAAATCTTATGCAGATGTAAGGAGAAGGGAACTAGAGTTCCAAGTTGATGAGTAGGTTTTCCTGAAAGTGTCACCTATGAAAGGGGTGATGAGATTTGGAAAGAAAGGGAAGCTCAGTCCTAGATATGTACCCTTACAAGATTCTGAAAAGGATTGGTAAAGTGGCTTATGAGTTAGAGTTGCCAGCAGAACTAGAAGCAGTGCATCCGGTCTTTCACATTTCACTACTGAAGAAGTGTGTGTGTGATCCAGCATCCGTAGTACCATTAGAGAGTGTGACTGTGAAGTATAGTCTCACTTATGAGGATGTACCAGTTGAGATTCTCGATCGTTAGGTTAGAAGGTTGAGAAACAAAGAAGTCGTTTTAGTCAAGGTTTTGTGGAGGAGTCAGTCCGTAGATGGAGCTACTTGGGAAGCAGAAGCAGCCATGAAGGCCAAGTATCCTCACCTCTTTCCTTCCAAATCCACTCCAGCTTAAGGTATTAGTTCCTCTTCAGTTTTTCAATTATTTATGCGCAGATTCAGTCTTAGTAGCATGTTACTTCAGTTATACTTGCATTTTCAGCGTATTTGCATGATTCTTGGAACTCAGTTCAGTCAGAAAATCAGTTTACAGTATTTAGTGGTAGGGTTTGCAGCTCTTTCCCTCCATTTCAGCTAGTTTAGTCTTCATTCGAGGACGAATGTTCCCAAGGGGGAGATAATGTAACACCCCGTATCCGAAAACAGACCTTAGTACAGATTTCCAGAAGTTGCATATGCAACCCACGGTTTCCAACCACGGACCGTAGAGTGACCCATGGCCCATGCTGGTGGTCCGTTGTTCGCAACTGCGACCCTCTCCTCATAAACCCCCAAAAATTCCTCTAAGGTCGACCCATGGCCGGACCTATGGTTCGTAGGCCAGGCCACGGTCCGTGGATAAGACCCCAGGAAACCAGTAGCCTCTCCCCAAAACCCCAGAGAAAAAATGGCTAAGTCCTGACCCACGCCAGAACCTATGAACCGTAGGTCAGACCACGATTCGTGGTCCAGGGCCGTAGGTCGGACCCCCAAAATTTAGCTCTCAGTCCCAACTGACGGTTGACCTGCACGGACCGTCAGTCAATCGACTGTCCGTCAGTGACCCAGACAACTTTTAAGTCAGGGGTCGTTTGGTCTTTTCCTATTTCATTGGACCCCTAAACTACGTGGTTTTGATCAGTTTTAACCTAGAAACATAACTAGAACTTACCTAAGTCAAATCATTCTTCAGAACTTAGAAAAATTAGAACGCTAAGAGGAGAAAGAAGTCACGAACCCTAGTTCAAGAACGCAACAAGTTTCCATCAGTTTCATCCCCGAAATCGAAAGATTTCTCCGTGGAATTCGTCACTAGGTATGTGGGATTTCACTAGTGGGTTCCTTTCGCCCATTAGGTCCTTAGATTTCTATCAGATTCTTGATTCCCTATTATTAACTAGACCTAGGGTTTCTAAAACTTCAGCAGATTATCATGAATTAGTTATTTAAATGTTCCAAATCAGATTATCATGTTATTAGTTGGTTTCTACCATAAATTTCAGAACCCTAGCTATGTAGTTCTTTAGTTCTTGAATTACACATGCTAGGTCAGATGTTTCAGTACTTCAGATATACATGCCTCAGTCTTGAATGTGTCATTATCAATATATTAATGTGCATTCTCAGTTTGCATGTTAGTTTTGAGATATCTTGTATATTACAGAAATTTAGTCATAATGTGTTAATCATTTAATATATTGGGAGTAGCATAATAACGAGTTTGAGTAGGGTCAGTCACCTATATAGTCCCAGAACTATGAGCCATGTAGGTTGTAAGTTCCCTCTGTGGGCATCATTTAGTGATCACGCCAGACATGCCTTTATAATTGTGGCAGGGTGTATTGGGTCCTCTCGATGGGGCATATACATCGGACTCCACATTTAGCTCATGTGGTTTTATTTTTGGTTATTGGTAGCTCCCACAGTTCATTCAGACTCTTTTACATTGACCACATTTCAGTACAGTCAGTATTCAGTCTCAGCATGTTATAAATTTGGTCATTGCATCCAGTTAGTTCAGTATTCAGTATATATATCATGTTCAAATTATATCCTTGCTTTATTGCTTGTTCAGTTATATGTTTATTTCATCTTTACTCTATCATGCATGCTCAGTACCTTTCAAGTACTGACGCATACTCTGCGCTACATCTTCTCGTGATGTAGGTTCAGGTTCTCAGCATCCAGATCACGCGTAGATCGATTCCCGATCTCGAGTTCAGCAGCATCAGTGGTGAGTCCCCATTCTTCGAGGACAGTAGTCATGTTATCTTTCAGTTTTCAGTCTTTTAGTTTCAGTTTTGCTAGATTTAGCTGGGGCATATCCCAGCACTTCTAGTCAGTTAGAGTCTATTTTCAGACATAGTTAGATTCAACTTAGTACTTGAGTTTGATGTTTCCTTTGTATTAAATTCTCAAATTTCATATATTCAGTTTTAGTATATGGGTATTCCCCATCATTTTATATTTACTTTATGATTAGCTTCCGCATCAGTTATTATTATTCTTAGTATGATCATGTCATGCCAGCAGGGTTAGCTTGGGGTCACTTGTGATACTAGGTCCCGTGTCCGCGTCTCAGGGGTAGCTCGGGCGTGACGGTAAAGACATCAACATGAACACCATATAAGTAATGCCTCCAAATCTCTATGACAAAAACAACCGCCGCTAGTTCCAAATCATGGGTAGGATAGTCATTTTTATGAATTTTAAATTGCCATGAATTATAAGAAATAACCTTTCCATTTTTCATAAGAATACACCCTAGCTCAACTCTTAAAGTATCATAATAAACCACAAACCTATCGGTTCCTTTTGGTAAAGTCAACACCGGAGCGAAGGTAAGTCTATCTTTCAGCTCTTCGAAACTCTTCTCAAACGCTTCAGACCATACAGACATAACCTTCTTTTGGGTCAATGCCGTCAATGGAGAGGCAATCGAAGAAAACCCTTCAACAAACCTTCTATAGTAACTTGTCAAACCCAAGAAACTTCAAATATCCAAAGGGGATATAGGTTTAGGTCAACTCTTAACCGCATCCATTTTCTTAGGATCTACCTCAATACCCTTATCGGAAACAATGTGACTGAGAAAAGCCACGCATCTTAACCAAAAGTAACATTTACTAAACTTTGCAAAGATTTGTTTGTCCTTGACAACTTGCAACACAATCCTCAAATGGTCGGTATGATCATCCTCACTCCTTCAGTAGATCAAGATATCGTCAATAAACACAATCACGAATATATCAAGGTATTATCTAAACACCCTATTCAGCAAATTCATAAATGCGGCTGGAGCATTATTCAAACCAAACGACATTACCAAAAACTCATAAATACCATACTGGGTTCAAAAAGATGTTTTCAGAATGTTATCTTCCTTTATCCTCAATTGGTAATAACCCGACCGAAGGTCAATTTTAGAGAAGTAACTCTCTCATTTTAGTTGATCGAACAAATCATCTATCCTTGTAAGAAGATATTTGTTCTTAATGGTAACCTTGTTCAATTGTCGGTAGTCAATGCACATATGAAGTGAACCATCTTTCTTTCGAACAAATAAAATGGGAACACGCCATGGAAAGATAATTGGTCCGATGAAACCCTTATCTAACAAATCTTTTAACTGTTCTTTTAACTCCTTAAGTTTTGATGAGGGATAGAGATAGGTTGCATATCTGGGAGAAGGTCAATCCCGAAGTCTATATCCCTTTCGGGAGGAACAACGGGTAAATAATTGGGAACCACTTCCAGAAACTTATTAACAATAGGAACCAACTCAAAGATAGGGGTTTTAGAATCCATATCCCTAACCCGAACAAGATAGTATAATACAACCCTTAGAAATCATCTTTCAGACAAGAAACAAATTGACTATTAGGCGTAGAATTTCCCCCTTTCCACTCTAGGACGGGATCATTAGGAAATTGAAACTTGACCACTCGGTCCTACAATCGACAGAAGAATAAAAAGAATGGAGCCAATCCATACCAAGAATAACATCTAAATCTAACATATCAAGCTTTATAAGATCAACATGAGTGACTCTATGGGATAAGGAGACAGGACAACTTCTATAGACTCTCTTAGCCACAATAGATTAACCAATAGGAGTAGAGATGGAAAAATGGTCTATCAACACATCCGAAAAAATATCAAACATCATAGCCACATATAGAGTCATAAAAGACAGGTAGCACCGGGATTAAGCAAAAGATTAACATCAAGATCAAAGACTTTCAACAGACCGTTAATCGTGAGCAAAGTTGCGTAAACTCGCCATTAGCAAGAGGGCACCTATCTTTCCTAAACATCTTATAGCCTCTCATTCATAAATATGACGCGCTTCACACTCGTGAACATGACTCTACCCGACGTGGCTTATGAGATATTCTAGGACCTTTCCAAACCTTGTGCTCTGATACCAAGTTTGTCACGACCCAAAGTACACACTAAACGTGACATGGAGTATAAAACCTCGAGAGGCCCTACATAAGACACTTAACATACATCAGACAATAGAAACAAAACAGTTTAAAAGGTAGAATTTTATAGAAAAGAGTTTGACAAAAGCGAAAGTCTAAACATAATCTCAAAGTCATCTATTACATCATAAGGGAAGTGATTGGGACGTAACCCATACATCTCATACAACGTTTGAAATGTAAATGACATGAAAGCAATAAAATAATCTTGGCTCTCAGATCATGAGGACTCACAAATCTTTAAATGCCCAAAAGAGTCAACTAGCCACGAGTATGGGGAATAGAAGCATCGAACCCTACATTAGTGAAAAAATGTAGGCATAAGTATGCATTAGTACATAAAATTTACTATGTATGAGGTAATATGCATAAACATAGGCATGATAACATAAGTAACTTAAAACGAGTAGGCATGATCATCATAGGACATTTTAAAACTTTAAAGAAGAGATGACATGAAAATCATGAAAGCATGGTCAAGTATATTAACATGTATGCCATAAGGAAAGCTTTGAAGAAAACTTAGTCATTTTGTGTGATATTAGCTTTAACCGACAATAATACCATGAGAGCGATATCATGGAATTTGATATATTCCTCATATCGAAAGAAGGGGAAACTACTTGTCAAGGTAGAATCCGTACATATCATCATTTGCTAAAGTGGATCCACTAGTTAGGTTATTTAAGACAATCCTACGGAGGCACGTAGTTTGGGAGTAGAGGTTGCTACTAGAGACTACCCTATTTGAGCCTCCACTTCAAAGCCCTCTCGGTGCTAAGTCTAAATCCCAGCATAATGGATAAAAGCCCAATATTATTTTAACATAGAAAAGGCAATAATCAATTCCAATCCACATATTTCAAGATCAAAACATAGAATAACTCCTTAAACATAATTCAACATAGATGAGAAAACCTTTCACCAATATGAGTTCATTTGTGAGAATACCTTTCACAAGATCATCATAGTAAGTGAGAAATTATTTAACAATAACATCAATACTTTCCTTTCAAAGCATCATCAATTCATTGACGATAAGTTCATGAAAACATGCATATCTTTGTAACTTCGTAATTCATAGTTCATAGGTTCATCATAGAATCATGGTTGAAAAGCATAATTTAGGCGTGGGTAGATGCAATTTCAGCTAAATATTATAGATTAACATCAAATAATGCATTAGAATACATAATTAACCATAATTGATCATAATTGAATGAAATCCACATTTATTGAAATACAACCCTAATTTGATATATTGGAAATTAAGTTGAGAAATTGAAATACTTAGGGACCCATGGAGGAAGGGACTCCATGGGTGAATACACGCATACCTTGATCCATTAAGCCGAAAAAAATGGAGAGTTTGGAGACTTTATTGGAACTCTTACTCTTCTTCTTCTTCGTTAGTCTTGAGAGAATTTGGGAAAATGAATTTGGTCAAATTTAGAGAATTTAGGAGAATGAGTTGAAAATGGATTAATTGGGGGCTTAAAACGTTTATATAGGGCGTAGAGTAGAAGGTAAAACAACGTAGTATTGGGTTAAAACAATTAGGAAAAGACTCAAAAGCCCCTTTAAAATAATTGTCGATCCTTACCTACAGTCCGTAGGTCCTTCTACGGACTGTACCGGTCAACCGTAGATAGGTTATTGTGACCCTTAATTTAACTATCTTTTGACGGAAACCATGTACAGATCGTAGGTCGTCCTACAGTCCGTACATACCAATAGTAGAAACCAACTTTGATCCTCAAAATTTCACTAAGTTTGGGACTCACCTACGAGACCTATCTATGACTCATACAAAGATTGACGGACCGTCCTGGTGAATCGTAAAAAGGATACTGGGACTTGATTTCAAAATTTTACTTTCCTCAGTTCCTACAGTTTCCATCTACGGCCCGTAGGAGCTTCTATGACGCATAGATCAAACCTGTAGATATAGACACCAACCCAAAAGTTTCATTTTCCTTCCTTTCCAAATCCAGGTGTTACAAAAAAAATTCTTATTATTCAAAGTTTATTGAAGAAAATCAGTTGGGTGTCCTTATTCAAGCTTAATTTTTCTTTAATTTGATAGATTTTAGGTACATAATTCTTGATTGTGGAGAGTGTCGGGTGAAATTGCTATATACGATTTGTGGTCTATCGATTGACGTAGTGATGGTGATGATTTTAAAATGGTGAATAATGATGAAATTTGGTGCTTGCCATAGATATTGTATCAAGTTACTACAAAGAAGAAAACAAATTAAAACAGATAAAAATAATTTAAAATGAAAAAATAAATAAAAATACATATATTTATGAAAAAATATTATTACTATTTTTAATATTTGTTTTTGGTCTTCACTCTCTCAAAGAGAGTGAAATACACTCACTTTGCAGGTAAGCGTTTGGAGAGAGAATAATTTCAATTTTAAACAGTTTAAGAGGCTGATAGGACCCCTGTGAAATTGAAGTGTGTAGTTGGAATTCCGAATATAATTTAGGGGGGAATTTTGGCTATTTTCTCTAAACGGATTTGAGTTGATTTTGTCACCCCCAACTCTGACCAAGTTCTAATTTGTTTGTTTATTTTCTTTATTTATTACTAATAAAACTTTCTTTTCTTTATATATATATATATATAAAGAAGAAAAAAATTATTTAATATTTTGAAAATTTCTCATTAGTTAATTTGGCCTACAAACTTGGTCCAAATAACCCCACTTTAAATGCCTGAATTTGAATGTTTCAAGATGTGTCATATTTTCGTGAACTATTTCTACTACCTCTATCATATAATTTTTTCTTAGGGTACCCTATTTGAACAATGCTACATAACATGTACCCAATTTTTTTTTTCTTTTTTATTATTATTATTGATTTTAGATTTTAAAAGAAATTGAATTTTTTTTACATGTCTACAAAACTTCAAAACAACTTTAAGCATTCTATGTCTGAAATTTTATATGGCTGAAGCTCAATCATTTCTGATTGAAGTTCAAGCAAAAAATAACTAAGTTCAGCCACATGTATGATGTTCAAGCAAAATGGCTAAACTCCATCATATATGCTTGAACTTCCGTCATATAAAACTTTAAACATAGCATGTTTAAAGTGGTTTAATTACAAAGTAGGCAAAGTTAGAAGTTCTTTAGATACTACGGATATGATTTTACGGTGGTCCCAAATTCTGGTCTATGTTATTTGAGCCCTCTATCACAACACAAATGTTTGAATATATTTAAAACATCTGTAACATAATAGACACTACGAAACCGATATTACTCAATTGAATGAACACAACCGTCAATACATCAAGCAAAGCCAATACTACTAAACTTGAATGGCTTGACATTTCATCTATTAGCCAATCAAATGATCGAACAAATCAAGTCTGTCTTGCAGTCATTTGGGAAATATATCCAATCACCTTAAGTGTTGAACAAGTTAGAAATAGGGAATTGATGATATAGTTATACATTGCTCCTTTGCAAAGGCTCTTGTGACTGTTTACTGGCCAGGAATTGACAAAAGAATACAATTTCAATTTGCTTCGTCATTTATAGCAACACCGTGAATGCTGAAGTTATCCACTTACTATCTTAAATAGGGATTATCAAGCTCCTTTATTACCTTTAAGATTTATGACAGCAAGCTCTTGTTCAACATATTCACCGGCACAAATGGGAGGATACTTGCT
The DNA here is from genome assembly GCA_029582685.1 of Solanum piurae. Taxonomy (NCBI): domain Eukaryota; kingdom Viridiplantae; phylum Streptophyta; class Magnoliopsida; order Solanales; family Solanaceae; genus Solanum; species Solanum piurae. The sequence goes on along the minus strand of JAJOOO010003135.1, from coordinate 12,339 downwards.
TGCAAGAGAACTGTCTGAAAAATGCCCTAAAGGTTTTAGCACTGCATCTGATGCTATGTGTGCAAATAGCTAGGTAAAACAGAGAAGAATCCAAGTTAGTATCACTTTCAACAAGTCAACCTTCAAACAAGTGCAACTTCTGCAATTCAAATTAAAAATTGACCCAGAAAAAAAAAAAAGATTTCAGCCTAACTTCCTCACGCACCGTTGAGGATACTCTCCACAGACTGCAGTTTTGCTCCAGAGCTCGTTTAATCGCATCAGTGGTCCTATTAGTTACAACAACTTCATGCATGCCAGCCATGCATTCTCCAGAGGTCAACCATTCTATCTGAGTATATTATTGAACAATACATTTAAAATTGTAGCAACTGAAACTTCAACCAATATGCGAGGTAAATAGGGATACACTTATAAATCAAATTCACCTTTCAATATATGATACAGATCTTGCAAATTGAATATTTTAAGATATATCTTGATTAGAAAATTTAGCGTTTTAACATTACATTTAAGCCAAACAGTACCACAGAGCTAATATTGAACTGAGAACAACTAGCTCTAATTTTCTTATAAAAGTGAACACACTTAATCAAACATGACATTTGTTTTACTTTTCTCCAATAAAAATGGAAAAACATAGGAGTACAGTTTACTATTTCACCATGCCAAGGAAAGAGAGCACAGTGGTTGCATAATCATCTTAAGACCATGTTGATGTTGATTGCTGGAGCTTAGCAGATTTAAATGTTAAATGCAATAATACTGTCGAGAAAATAAGGAAGTGCATCAAATACTTTATACCTGCTTTCCTGCCTGAATAAGGAGGCATCCTACAGAAACCTTCACTTCCATTTTTAGCCCATTTCTAAGCCAAATACTTAGTCCAGGAAATCGACTTCTCCCATGAATAGTAAGGAAGTTCAGGTCATAGTGGTATCCTGCAAATACTGTTCCCTCTTTTCCATAACGCCTCAGGTCACTTCCTGTTGGAGCAAGCAGATGTGGTCCCTGGAAATTAGAATTAGTCATAAAGAGATGAACTAATAGAGCAAAACATCAATTCAAGAAATTAGAATTAGTCATAAAATGATAGCAGAATAACATTTCTAGAAAACATTTTTAAACTCGCAGAACATATTATGCCCGTACACCCCTGAACATTGGTAGTGGGTCCAAGTACCAAGCTTAATTCAATAGAGAGAGACGGCCAAATTTTCCTTTGAGAAAACAAATGAATCTGTTTTCTTATAATTTTCTTTCTTGTCCAAACCATTTTAAGCAACATTTCACTCGTAAAGCAAGGAAATGCCAAGAGTTGTCTCATTTTTATGATCCATTTCACTACTCACAACAAGGATCCAGACTATACGGAGAGGATTATCAGTGAGAGACAAAGGATGGGAAAATAATCATGTATGTGTATCTAGTTCATGAAGTTAAGGACAAGATTAGGGCATCGATTATCCAATTGCCAAATTTGAAATCTTAACACCTTCCAAACTAATCTAGTGGGAGAAGCTCCCACTTCTCTCTACCTTTTCCTTCTCGAAAATTTCCCCAAAAGGTTCTAACGGTCATCTTGAAAGCAAACTGCTCTCCATCGACTTGTTCAGGATAGATCTCTGCCCTCCACACCAGCTCCCCTGACCCGGTCTAACCCCAATTTCAAGCCTCTCCGCTGCTAATTCATCAAGGAGAAATCATTACCAAAGCTATCACTCCTCCAATTGGGAGAATTTGTGCTCTCAGAAACCCTCTAGCTGGGGATAACTCCTTAATTTTCACAGCTGTACTTGGTGGTCCAGGCAATAATGGCAAAGCTACAAAGAAATAAGTTCGCCTCAAGTATGATTTCTCTGATGAGAAACCTGCGGTTAGTTTCACCAAAGAAAAATGTGCTATGTTGGCTGAAACCTGTTGTCTAAAGCGTTGGTAAATTTCAACGAAACAGATTATCCATCTAAAGAATTTGTGCCAACTTCCTCAAATCAACCCCTCTTAAGGGTAAGGTCAAGATTAGTGCATATAATATGAAAAATGTGTTCTTTGATCTGGAGGAAGATCATAGAAATATATACAATAGGAATCTCCTTCTACTTTGTGGCATGAATATGAAGCAACTCAAATGGACTACAGATCTTAAATCAGAATAGGAAACAATGCTGGCACCGTTATGGATTAACCTCCCTAATTACGGTGGCATTTCTTTCAATGGGATGCATTGTGCCAAATTCTCGAACCTATGGGCATTCCCATCATCACCAACAAAGAAACTTTGTCCAAAACTAGGCCTACAGCTAAAATCAAGGTTAAAATCGATGCAACTAGACCTCTTCTCAAGGAAGCTCTGACTGATCTCACTAATAAAGCAGGACACAAGGAAATCATAGTTCAGAAGGTTGAGTATGAATTGATACTGGAATGCTGTAGTCACCGCAAACTGCAGGGTCATAGCGATCTTAAAATGTAGAATACTCCACCCTAAATTGAGGAAAAAGTTTGTTAGTAGATCTGAGGAAAATAACAATGGTGTTGCAAAAGTCCCCAGAACTAATGAAACACAGGTGGAGATCAAGTGTGATACAGGTTGGCAACAAAGATCTAAATGCTATAGCTCTGGAAGCTGAGATAGTGGAAGAAGAAAAGGGTTGGGCAACTGTAGTTAAAAGGAAAGGAAAGAAAAAAACGGGAGCAATAAAATAGCTCTAAACAAATCAAAGCTGCAAGTGCGACAATACCCCTCAAAATATCAGTCAGGAAACTGAAACAACTTTAAAGGAGACTAGGCAGGATCAAAATCCATGGAATCATCTCAAAAGAAGGATGTTATTATGGATTTTGTTGAGGAACAGACGAAAAGCAGATTATCCTTGGACTCATCCAGAATCTCCAATTATCAGGCTGACAAACCTATTCCTAGGAAGATCCAGAGACCAAAAAAGAACTCTTTTTCAAGAAGATCGGCCCTCCTTATGATAAGAACAAAAAGAAAGGTGAGGAAGGTATCAAAAGAAATACCTCTACCAATTGTGAGGGGATCAAGGATTTGAAAAATAGAGAAGTGCAACTCCTAACAGAGGACTCCGAGATTCGGAACACAGTCTTGCAGGAATTTGCTTTTCTAGTTAGACCACTAGAAATTCCAGTTGAAAATATGGAGCCACTTCTTGAGCTTAAAAAAGGAAAGAATTAAACCGAGGATCAGAGTAACTGCCTCCTGGTTTCTCAGATATAAGAGACGGGGCTCAGGAGAAGAGCAATGATATACTGAATGTCATGAACAATATCCCAGTAGAGACTAATAATCAAATTGATGACTATGACAGATGATTATCCTCATTTTGAATCTGAATCTGAACAAGAGGTTGAAGAGATTTCAGTTTCAAAATGTACAAGCTTTCCTATCTGAGGGGAAAATCCCCACATCAGTTAGAAACCAATCCATTTTACACCCTGTAGAAGGCGAAAATCCCCACATCAGCTAGGAACCAATCCATTTTACACCCTGTAGAAGGCAGGAATTTATTAAATGATCAACTTTTAGTCTGATGAAATTTACCTGTCTCCTAGAGGTCTGGATGAAAATCAATCTGGACTGTCTAGTTCTCAACAACAACATATCCAGTGAAATCCCACAAGTGGAGTCTGGGGAGGTTAAATTGTACGCAAACTTTACACCTACATAGCTGGGGTCTGAGAAGGATTGGCTACTTCTCAAGGAGTCAAATCCACAAAGATGAGAAACAAATCTGTAATTCACATTGTTTCCAGTGTGCCCTTTCATAGAACTTAAGGTGGAACACCTCAGAAATCAGACTTGGACTTTTCAGCAGAAAAAGGTGAACCACGGAGGGGTTCACGGGCCGTGATCAGGACCACGGTCCGTCACCCTCATCGTGGTTCACACCCGCCCAGAAGTGGTGCCCTTCATGGGCCGTGGACCACCACACGAGCCGTGGGAAGGCTTGTGGAAGCAGGGCAGAACCACCCGAACTCATGCATCAAACCACGGAGCCCACCACGGGCAGTGGTTTCGATGACGGGCCGTGGGTGGGTTCGTCGTCTTAAGCCAGCAGACCCCTAGCCCCAAGTGAAGAACCACGCTGGCCTTCACGGTCCGTGAAGTGGACCGTAGATGGGGTGCCAAAAATGGAATTGACTGGTGACTTTATTTTTTTGGTGTAAACAAAACAGTATAGAGGAAATAGAGGAGTTAGTAGAATTTCTAGGAGCTTTATAAAGCTAGAGTCTACTTGCTTTGTAATATGTTTCTGATGGTGGCTGAAGAATACAACAGTACTAATCCTAAAAAAACAAAGGATGGCACAGTGCTAGGCAAATTATATATGAGAAAGTAGTCACCAGAAGGATGGCACGGTGCAACACAAATCAGATATAAGAAAGTAGTCACCGAAAAGATACACAGAACTACGCCAATCAAATATGAAAAAGTAGTTACCGGAAAGATGGCACGGTGCTACACAAATACTGACGGATACGGGGTCGACACAAAATAGTCCCAAAATGTTGCCAGAAATTGACGCGTGCTGACATGTCGGATTGAGTTTTCTTCCCCTGAATACGGGGTTCATGCATATATCATTGGTCCTACTTTTGTTAACATAACCATTAACCCGACGTGGGGCGTATACGAGTCACAGCCACCCACCGACATCAGAAGTTCTTTGTTTATATATAGAAGCTCTGATGCCATGTGAAAAATATAGAAGAAAAATATTATTAAACTATGTATCTACATTATTACATTGATACCCTATTTATGGACACTACATTAGACTCTTTTTCCAACTAGGATACTACATTATAATCCTTTTACAAGTAGGAATCTATATACTATTCCTATTCTAAGTAGGATTGTATATATTATTCTTGTTCCTATTCATATTCTACCATAGCTGAACATCAATTCCTTCATGGACCAAACCATCTAAAGATATCCCACCATTACCTCGTGACTAGTTTGCAATCAAGTAGAATGTGATTTAAGTCTTCACCTGCCTCCTTACAAAGAAAGCACCAACTTATGTAGACAACTTTTTGTTTCCTAAAATTCTTCGCCATCAAAATCACCCCTCTAGTAGCTAACCAAGTGAAGAAGCACCCTCGACACCTTAGGAATCCAAACTGAATCATATGAAGACTATCCTCCACTCTCACCAAAAGCTTTTTGTAGAAGGAGCAAACACAAAACACTGTGTTAGTCTCTAACTCCCAACTCAAAGCATCGAGTTTGCCAACTAGCCCGCATTGCTTGTGAAGTAAAGCTAGCAATCTCTAAAACTCGGTCACCTCCAAATCTTGGAAATCTCTCATGAATCTCTAGTCCCCAAAACCCCCCACCCCTTGTGTCCCCCTAACTTGCTGAACAGACGATTCCTTTTGGCAAGATACCTACCCTATACAAAATCGAAAAATCATCCTTTAGCGCCAAATCTCCACACCACTTCAGCAATGTATAATAAAAGGCTCCCCATCCCTTCATTATATTCCTCCACACCCCTTTTCTAAGAAATTAAACAACATAACTACTCTTACTGATTTCACAAGTTTTCAAATGAACAAGAATGGTCCCTTATTAATCATTGTCTTTGTTGATGATATTATTCTTTTTTCTAGTAGCTGCAGAAAGTCTCTTAAGTTACTGATGGAGGCTCTATCAGGATATGAGAAAATATCAGGAAGTTGGTCAACAAACTTAATTCAATGTGTTATACCTGCACCCAATGCTCAACCTGAAGCAATCTCAAGGGTTGAGAGCATTACAGGGACTGAGCGCAAGTTTTCTCCTATCGAATACTTGGGATGTCCATTGTATGTTGGGAGGAAGAAGATTTCAATATTCTCATAGATATAATCAAAGTGCTAAACAAAATTTCTGGCTAGCACACTAAATTCCTGTCTACTGGTGGAGATTCTGATGCTACAAAACAGTCGAGCTTGGGAGTGTTGAATAACTGGTTGACATTGTCGTTGTGAGTTGCTTGATTCCGTCTGCAGTGCCTCAGAATCTTTCTTTATTTACTATACGATGTTCTTATCATTGTCCAGATAGTATCATTTTGGACACATTTATACTAAACTATTCATAGAAGCTCGTGACTTGTACTACCAGGTTCAGGAGGTATCTCGGTCTTTCCACGTTGTTGATTCTAGAACTTGTTGTTTATGAGATTCAATGTCTTAACATTTATTCATGTTTCTTAAATATCACAATGGGTTTCTATTGATTTTGGGTTCGCCTAACGGATTGGGAATAGGTATCATTGCGGCTTAGGCAAATTGGATCGTTACTTTGATGAAAAATGGACCTTTGGTCAAATCACAATCTTGGAATGCCTCGTGTAAGGTTAAAAAGTTGGTCGGCCAGCATATTTTGAGGAAGGTTGGAAAAGGGGATGCAGTTTTTTTTATGACAAGGGAAACCGAAGCTGCTACCCTTTGGTTGTGCATAGGCAGGGTGAAACCCCCACTCCTATGCAATAGTTCGTAAACCACAGAGGAGAGGTAAGCCACACTAGGCAAGCCCGGTGCGATAAGCTCAACCCAGAAGGCAAACCCCTTGTTTTCGCTAACAAAATTAGGTCCTTTATGCAACCATTTACATGAAGGTCACAAGCCAAAAGAATTAAGCTTTCTGAAATGGTTTAAACAATCATTTAAATTGGGGTGGATGGGATCTCTTTTTCTTCCTCAACATGTGGCTGATATGGTTCACAGTGTCCATGTCGTTTTGAGATTCATAATGAGTGACAAACCAATCTGGACGGCTAACAACAGCAGAACCTTTTATGTGACTTCAGACCATTTCCAACTCCCCTCTATTTTCCTCTCCAAACTATATAATTGGAGTGGGGAAATAGAGATATATATCAATTTTACACCAACAAGAATCAGTCAAACTTAAACAATCTTAGGCATATCCATTGTTCATTGAAAACGATTTTCAGTGTAAAAGGGGGAGTTCTTGAGTTACAGCACAAAACAGCATCATAACAGACAAGCAATAACTAATTAATTAAGTCATCAAATTCGATGATACGCAAGCAATCAGTTGGAGACACAATATGTAAAATTTTCCACCGACATGAAACAACACTCACCTGCTGCATTAGGGAAGTAAATGCATCCTTTGAGAGACCAAAACCAATCGCAGCCATTTCTGCAACAGACTGAAAAACCGAGCAGTCACATTCCAGAATTCTCAAACCAGTAGCATAAATAAAAGATGCAAATGCTTATAAGTTGTAACCCACCTCTACAGCAGATATCATCTTATATCCCCATGAGTCCATAGTACATTTCCATTCAGGAAATCCCTCAGGTATTACTGGCTCTGAATTCAGTTCCTGCAAGTGTATAGTGCTTGTTTTACTTACTAGCAGCAATTTTCAGTTCTTATGGAACTAATTGTAACCATTGATTGGAGCTAAAATCAAGGAATGTCGTTGACCAATCTCATCTTTGAATAACATAAATGAAATGGGGAAATGAGAGGAGAAACCTTAAAACAGGTAATCTTTGGACGGGGACCAACTCTCCACATGTATCTCCATTTAGGATCTGGTCCAGATGGACTAGATGGTTGATATTCTTTAGGCATTGCTTTAAGCTTCTCTTTCATTTCCTCATCAACCAGGCTACGTGGGACTTCAACTCCTTCAGGTGTCACCCCGACCTGTCAGACATTGACATGAATAGTCTTCCAAAAAAGAGGCTTAATGAGCACTTGAGCAGACTTGGAATTTATCGAACCGATTGAGTACATCTATCTTTCTAGTTATTAATTGACAAAACTAGCTATCACTTCTCTATAATTGACAGCAAAACCATGAGAAGGAGAATCAAAGAAAAATAATTTTGTTATCTAAACATGCAGTACAAGCAGCAGAAAATACAAATTGTACTATTCAATGCCGTTTCCAAATTAAAGCCAGATACTCTGCAGCCCTATTACTTCTGGAGTCTTTTATCATATGCTTAAGCACAGCATATTGGCAACCTTTAAGAGCTGCAGAGCATCTTCTTCTATGCTTACCTAGCTGCTACAGCAAAGGATTTAGAAACAGGACAGTTCCAAATATTTGTGATCCATTCCATCAAACTGCTATAAAACTCAACTCCTTAGCATACATTTACAGTTAATACATAAAATAGAATCATCAAGCAAGGTATTAAGGTGAAGAATCCTAACTCTTAAGTATCTACTGAACACCTGGCAAGCATAGTATACGAAGAAAAAGATGAATTCAGTCAAGCTTATACCTTTGTACATCATTTGGACAGTTCGGAACAGAAGGAACAATAGATGTTCTGGAGGCTAAGTTGCTCGGACTCGGGTGCGGGTATCTGAGACGGATGCGAATCCGAGGGTCGGATCGGCAAAATTTAAATTTTAAGATTCGGGGGTGCGAATCCGAGTATGGATACGGGTGCGGCTGCAAAAATAAAGAGGCCGCGCAACATAGTCTGGAGGTAAAGAGGAGCAGATTTTTGTTACAAATATAGATGCTTACAACACTTGTTTTGCTGGCATAAAGGTGATATTGTAATTAGTGGATGTCTTCTTGAACTTGCTAGATTAAGTTATTAAGGTAGTCTCTGCACAAGTCCAATATTTTTGTACTCTTTTTGGTACCTTCTTGGTACTGTTTTCATTAATAAAAATTATCTTGTAGGAAAAGAGGTATATCTGGTGCTTTGTGTTTCAGTTATGCAAAAGCAATACCTTAAGAATGTAGATTTTGAGAACATGCACAAGGCGTAAGTTAGAAAACATGCAACAATTCGGGGAATAGAAATTCAAATAATAAAATAATACTCCTTTTTTGCATTTTACTCTTGTGATTATTAATTAAATAAGCACACTTTTCTAACGATACCAATGGACCCTCACTTGCCTAAATGTCAAGTATTTGTGGTTAGCAAAGCTTCCCAATTTCTGTATGTACGTTGGATGAACACCAACAGTAGAGAATATAGTATTTTAACCAACACACTTTTTTTTTAAAAAGTGTTAACCAACAGAGTTTAATAAAGTAAATTATTGGTGAGGTAACAAGATCACGCGAGAGAAAGCTATTTTCTACTTGCCAGTTCGACGTTTGACATATGCAGACAATGGAGAATATAGTAAGTAAGTCAAATCGGTCTCTTAAGTAAAATTTGAGATGAGATAATTTCACCCAACAAAAGGCTATTTTTAATGGCCACATTATTTTTGCCAAGCTTGATAAAAGCATAAGTGGTCAAACACAGGAAGAAGTCTTTCCTTTATCATAAAACCCATGTATTTCTCCATTGACCCTAATTTCTTTCAGTAAACAGTAGGTAAGCTGGAGCCTCTAATGATAAGAAATCTGGAAGAAGGAATTCATGCTAGGGTTTTGATTCATTGCCTTAGCTAATGCCGAAACTAATATGTTTCTAGGTACTGAGGCCACCAAACTGATCAAGCTCAGATAAGACAACACACTCAAAGTCAAATTGGAGTAAATATAATGCCCCATCAGGATTATAGCTAAAAATCAGTATCTGAATGACTTTGATGTTGAGAATAATATAGAGAGAAAATCTCAAACAGATTATCATCAACAACACTTATGAATGATAAAGGCATAGGAAATACAAAAGTTGGGATGACCTGATAATGTAGATGAGGGCGCTCCTGAAGGCGCTTAAATTCTTCAGGCTGTTGGAAGTACTTTTCCATCATATCAATAAACTTATCATTATCTTCAGCGGTGCACCTCGGATCCTTCACCAATAAAGCTCCAGTTTCTCTTAGGGTTCGACTCACCTCCAAGCACATACTCGTAATATGGGAATCCAACTCATCGCTACAGATTTCCAGATAGGGTGCCAGATCAATTACAGGAAGCTCCATTTCCAACAAAATGGGTCCTAAATGCTAATGGCTTTGACGGGACAATTCTCTTTGGCCTGTTTTTAGTGCGTGCGTAAACGGCGCACCGGATCACAATCTTTGCCGATTACCACTGGTTTTCACTTTTCAGTTTTGATATATGATATGAGAGTACTCTATGATATGATTACAATCTGCCTCATGCGCAAAAAATATTGGTTAGACAAATAAATTAGTAGTATCTCATTTTATTTTATTTTATTTTATTATTAAAATTAATTATAAAATTTAAAATAATTAATCCACCATCATTTTCTTCCTTTAAAATTGTCATCACTATTATAAAATTCAAGTAAGTTGTCACGATCCAAAAATGGACATGATGACACTCGTTTTATCTCACCAAGACAAGTCAGATTAAAACTCAAATATCACAAAAATGCGAAAGTAAGACAGATTGAGATCTCAAAATATCATAATAAAACCCTCAAAACCTAGTTGTCACGTATACAAACCTCTAATGTATTACAATGGATTTGAAAGAAAAACACAAGTCTCAAATGATGTTGTCACTAAAATAGAACAAGATCATAAATAAGAGTAAGAAAGTCTGCTAAGATGACAAACAACTATCTCACAAATCTTCACAGGAAACCTCGGAAAAGAAGAGAATAGAAAGTATCACGAAGATTCGGGCTCGTAACCTACAAAAATGTAGAAGCAAGGGGTGAGTACCAAACCACACGGTACTCAACAAGTAAACTTCTAAACACAAGTTAAGAGAAGAGAATACGGGTACTCCTTACCATCTCATTCGAACCTCCATAACTACAACCTGCATAAAACCAGCCCAACCTAACAGTTCACAATTTACATAGCACACAACTCAAAAACAACACTCTAACAATTACATATCCTCAACTACAAACTCAATATTCATCAATCACAAGTTCCACAAAAAGGCACTCACAAGATCAACAACACACAAGATCAAGTTCATCAATGATAAAGATGTGCAGTGCAATGAAATGCAATGTCAAGTAAAGTTATGCATGTTTGACCTAACGATACACATCCGTTGTCTCTCAGTCCAGGACCCATAGGGACATATCTGTCCATGCATCCGTCGATAATAAAATCTACCGCGGCATGCGACATGTCCCTTGATAATATTATTTGTCGTGGCGTGCGACATGTCCCTCAAAATATAGTATTCATCGCGGCGCACGACACGTCCCTCGAAATGGTACATCTTCTTTAATTTCTTATTCTTACTCAATCCACATAACACTTATCACAACCATGTCTCAGAACCAATGCAAATAACATGTTCACAGAAATAATGAGGAGATGACCATTTTCATAACAATGCACAATTCACAACAACACAATCGTGATACAACATCAACAATGAATCAATAAGTCTTTCAAACCATTCTCAACATATCACACACCAATAATTAATCACATTGTCTTTTATCACCCCTTTTTCATCATTAGAATCATTCGGTATGGACAAGTCAACCCATCACCAAGTCTCAGTACTCCAAAACACATACTACAAGGAAATACATGATTCTATACACTTAACAAGGGTTTAGAAATCCACTTGCCTCAAACAATCGAATAATTACTTCGGACTTGAGTCTTCCCCTTTTCATAAAACTTCAAAGTGATTCCAATCTATCAAATATATAATCCTCATAAGAATATGAATCTAATGACACACATATTACTATTTTGGTATTGGCTCGAAAAATCAGGTCAAAAAGTCATTCCGAGCCACCAAATTTGAATCTGAAATTTTCTTTTAGATTATGCTCACCCACGATAAAACAAACTCGCATGCAAAATTTCAGCTAAAACGGATCATTATTCGACCCCCAAATCAAGATTTTGTTCTAAGAATCCTATGGCTATATTTTCTTAATTCAGCCCAAATTCTGCACATTTATACCCTAAAAATCTATTCATAATCACATAAAAGTTTAATGAAAAGGACAAGAATCATTACCTTAACGCTTTGGGATGAAAATCCAATTTTCTCCTCCTTTTTCCTATTCTTTTCTCCCTTACTTTCCTTTTCTTCTACATTGTATTTTGTCCTCTATTCGTTCATGTTTTTTCCCCTCTGTTTCGTCAGTAGCTGACTTTCAACAATATAGGGATTTGCCCTTATTTTTATTATTATTATTATTATTATGGGCTTGGCCCATTTTACTTTTTTTTTCTTTTCCTTTATTATTAACAACATAAATACTCCTTTATTAAATTTGAAAATTATATCACTCATTCTCACAAATCATAAATTATTTATAAAAACTATTAAAAGGGGTTAACTCAGAAAAATGGGTGAAATTCATAAAACGACTAAGAGGGTCATTACATTATCCACCACTAAAACTCATGTTCGTCCTCGAACATAAAAAAGGAGAAGGAAGAATAACCGATGT
>JAJOOO010003134.1:0-24505 GCA_029582685.1 Solanum piurae | reverse complement strand
GAAAGATTAAGACTTAACCATGTATATAGACTATGATTAAGAAGACCAAAAAGGGATACTTGGCTTGGGTGGTATTATGGGATGCTATTCATGCTTTGAACTTGTATGCTTTTAAGGTTACTTGAGAATGGTTCTATTATGGTAGAGATGACTAAGAGCCAATTATGCTTTTGTGATGCTTATGTTGAAGACTTGGCTTATTATGATTATGACTTATCTCCTATGCTCATTAACTATGTCTTATGTTGACTTATGTTTATATGATGCTTATGTTGGAGATTATGCTAATACTATGATGATTTTGCTATGACTATGATGATTATGCTATGACTATGATGATTATGTTATGACTATGTTATTATCTCTTATGCTTATGCCTTATGTTGACTAATCAATTGAGATGCTCTTATGATGTTGTGCTAGCTTTCATACTTGGTACATTTTGTACTAACACATATTGCCTATATTCTAATTAAATGTAGGGTTTCGGAGTTTGAGTTGCTTTGAAGGCTAGGTTTCCGAGGATCGCAAAGAGTTGAATAATTGGTGAGTCCTCATAGCTTTGAGGACGAACCCTTATTTCATTTATGTCATTTCTTTATGTTTTAGATTTGTATGGGCTGCGTCCCAAGAGTTTTATTCAAAGAATTATGTTAGATGGTTTGAGACAAAGATTTAGTAAAGACTTCTGCTTGCTTATGAAAATGTTTTCGATTGTATGGTCTTAAAGATGTTTTAAATTTTCCATACTTGTCTATTACCTACGTTATGATGCTAAGGGCTTGTATGAGACCCCTTCGGGGTCAAGTACGTCGTGTTACACCTAGGGGGTACTCCTGGGTCGTGAGAGTTTAGACAAAGGTTCTCAAATCAAGGCTTCTCTAGTGCTCCCCCAAGGGAGAACAAGCATAGGGTTTCCAACCCTAAACCTCATGGAGTTAATAGTGGTGGTTCTTCTGTTTGTAGGCCTAATTGTGTAAAACGTGGTAGAAAGCATGATGACAAGTGTCTCATTGGTACCGATGGGTGTTTTAGTGGTTGGAAGGTTAGCCACAAGATGAGAGATTGTCCAATGCTCAAAGATAAGGGAAGGGAAGATAAACAAGCTCCTCCAAGTAGTTCAAACTCCAATGCTCAAAAGCAAAAATGCTCTTATGCTCTTCAATCACGAGGTGACAAAGAGAGCTCCCCGGATTTGGTAAACGGTATGTTAAAATTAATTTTTATTGATGTATATGGCTTGTTAGATCCCGATGCTAATTTGTCCTTTGTTACACTTTTTGTGTCCATTAAGTATGAAATACACTCCGAAGTGTTAGTAGAATCTTTTTCCATTTCTACCCCGGTTGGTGACTCGGTGGTGGCTAAAAGAGTCAATAGGAGTTGTCCCATAGATTTACTTTGGCGGATTTGGTAGAGTTAGACATGTTAGACTTTGATGTGATTTTGGGTATGAATTGGTTGCATTCATGTTATGCCTCTATAGATTGTGATTCTCGGGTTGTTAAATTCCAATTTCCAAATGAGCCTATTTTAGAGCGGAAGAGGGGAAATTCTATCCCAAGAGGTCAATTTGCTTCTTGTCCTAAAGCTAGGAATATGATCTCCTATGGGTGTATTTACCAACTTGTTAGGGTGATGGATGTTGAGTCCAAAACCTCATCTCTAGAGTCGGTTTCGGTGGTGAATGACTTTCTAGAAGATTTTCCCAATAATTTACCCGGTATTCCACCCGAGCGGGAAATAGATTTTGTCACTTATCTTTTACTGGATACGCAACCTATCTCCATTCCTCCTTATAGAATGTCTCCGACCGAGTTGAAAGAGAAATTAAAGGATTTGCTAGATAAGGGTTTTATTTGATCGAGTATCTATCTATGGGGTGCTCCGGTGTTGTTTGTTAGAAAGAAGGATGGGTCTCTTAGAATGTTAATTGATTATCGTCAGTTGAGAAAAGTGACCATTAAGAATAAATATCCCCTTCCGAGAATGGATGACTTGTTTGATCAACTTCAAGAGGCAAGTTATTTCTCCAAAATTGATCATCATTCGGGTTATCACCAATTAAGGGTGAGAGGGGTTGATATTTCAAATACGGTCTTTACGACCCGGTATGGTCACTATGAATTTATTGTTATATCGTTTGGGTTGACAAATACCCCGACGACATTTATGGATTTGATGAGTAGAGTGTTTAGGCCGTACCTAGACATGCTTGTGATTATTTTTATCAATGATATCTTGATCTATTCGAGGAGTGAGAATTATCGTGTGGACCATTTGAGGATTGTGTTGCAAGTTCTTAAAGACCAACAACTTTTTGCAAAGTTTGGCAAGTGTGAATTTTGGCTATGATCCGTAGCTTTCCTTGGTCATATTGTGTTAAGAAAGGGTATTGAGGTAGATCCTAATAAGACGGATGCGGTCAAGAGTTGGCCTAGACCTCTAACTCCTTCTGACATTAGAAACTTTTTGGGTTTAGCCGGTTACTATAGGAGGTTTGTTGAGGTGTTTTCCTCCATTGGTTCCCTGTTGACAATTTTGACTCTAAAGAAAGCTATTGACTGGTCGGATGCTTGTGAGAAAAGTTTCCATGAATTGAAAGATATACTTACTTCTTCTCCGAATTTGACCTTATCGGAGAGTAGAGATTGTTTTGTGGTATATTGTGATGCCTCTATAGTGGGGTTGGGGTATGTGCTTATGCAAACAAGTAAAGTGATTATGTATGCTTCAAGGCAACTTAAAGTGTATGAAAAGAATTATCCAACGAATGATCTTGAATTAGCGGTGGTTGCACTTGCCTTGAAAATATGGAGACATTACTTGTATAGGGTCCATGTGGATGTTTTCACCGATCACAAGAGTCTTCAATATGTATTTAGTCAAAAAGACTTGAATCTTCATCAACAAAAGTAGTTAGACCTCTTAAAAGATTATCAATGAGTGTCCTTTACCACCCCGACAAAGAGAATGTAGTAGCGGATGCTCTTAGTAGGTTGTCGATGGGTAGTGTGGCTAATGTAGATGATTAAAAGAAAGAATTAGCTCGTGATGTGTATAGGTTGGCTCGGCTAGGTGTTCAACTAGTGGATTCCACCAAGGGTGGTGTCATGGTTCATAATGGGTCTGAATCATCCTTTGTGATGGATGTGAAGGCTAAGCAAGGCCTTGATCCTATATTCATTATGTTGAAAGAGTTGGTACTCAAGAAATCCGTTGAGGCTTTCTCTCAAGGGGAGAGATGGGGTGCTTAGGTACTAAGGTCCGTTATGTGTTCCGAATGTTGGTGCTTTTAAGGATCAAATTCTAGAGCAAGCTCATAGTTCTCGATATTTGATTCATCCGGGAGCCACCAAGATGTACCGTGATCTACGGGAAGTATATTGGTGGAATGGTAAAAAGAGAGATATTGCGGGATTTTTAGCAAAATGTCCTAATTGTCATCAAGTTAAGGTTGAGCATCCAAGGACGGGAGCCTTGTCACAAAATATTCCTATTCATACTTGGAATTGGGAATATGTGAATATGGACTTTATTGTGGGTTTGCCTCGCACTCGAAGGCAACATAATTCTATTTGGCTCATTATAGATAGGATGATAGAATCAGCCAACTTTATTCCCGTCAAGGATTCTCAAATGGTGGAAAACTATTCCAAGTTGTATATAAATTAGATAGTGAAGTTACATGGAGTTCCTTTATCTATAATTTTGGATCGGGGTACTCAATTTACTTCAAACTTTTGGAGGTCATTTCAAAAAGGGCTTGGTACTAAGGTCAAGCTTAGCATGACTTTTCATCCCCAAACTGATGAGCAAGCGAAGCATACCATGCAAACATTAGAGGATATATTAAGGGCATGTGTTATAGATTTCAAAGTTAATTGGGATGCCCACTTGCCATTAATAGAATTTGCCTACAATAATAGTTATCATTCTAGTATCTGTATGCCTCCCTTTGAAGCCTTGTATAGTAGGAGATGTAAGGTCTCCATTTTGTTCGTTTGATGTAGGTGAAATTGTTCTTATTGGTCCTGAATCGGTTTATGAAGCTATTGAGAAACTTCGGCTCATTAGAGAGAGGTTGAGAATGGCTCAAAGTAGACAAAAGTCTTATGCCGATGTGAGAAGAAGGGATCTAGAAATTGAATTTACTGATTGGGTCTATTTGAAAACCTCACCCATAAAGGGTGTGATGAGGTTTGGCAAGAATGGGAAACTTAGTCGCGGTATGTAGGCCCATATAAAATTTTGAAGCGTATTGGGAAGGTTGCCTATGAGTTGGATTTGCCAAATGAGTTGGCTCCGGTCAGTTTGGTATTTCATGTTTCTATGCTTAAGAAGTGTATTGGAGATCCGGTATCTATTATTCCCTTAGAAGAGTTGGAAATTGATGAAAGCCTTTCCTATGAAGATATCCTTGACTGGCAAGTTAAGGGATTGAGAAACAGGGAAATAGGTTCCGTGAAGGTTTTATGGAGAAACCACTTACTTGAGGGTGCTACTTGGGAGGCCGAGGTAGATATGAAGTTTTGATACCCTCATCTCTTTCCTTCTACTCCCATTTAAGCTTGAGGTAAGTAGTTCCTCATGAATTTTAGTGTTTTGGGAGTGATGTGTTTTATATGAGCCTTTCCATGATTTCCTTATGTTATGCATATTTTTAATGAAATTCATGTTTAGTTAGAAAATGAGCTTTCATGATTTATTTTCCTCATGTTGTTGTGCATTTAGTATGAATTGCCTTTTTGTCTTCATGAGATGAGCTTATGAACATGCTTTAGTATGCTTTTGAGAGTAATTGCTTATTGGCTCCATGATACTGCGTTGAGCATGCTTTTAGTTGGAGAAGGTAGTTCCTCCTATGATTATGAAATATGATGATTTTCATGCATAATCGGTTGTTAGATGTAGTTCCTATTTCCTTGTTTTACATTGATTAAGTTTGAAAGGGAGTTGATGTTTCATCCATTTAATTTGTGCATTATTTTGATGTTGGATACATGATGGGCTGCTAGTCTTGAGTCTTTACTTCCATAAGGTGTCTAGATAGTCATTTGAGGACGAATATTCCCACGGGGGAGATATTCTAACACCTCAAAAACTAGTAGGATAAAGTAGAGCTAAAAGGTAAGGGTTAACGTCAAGGGACATGGTCAAGGGCCAAGGGCCAAGGAAAGAGGCCAAGGATGCCCATTTTGGCAGAGGCACTGCCCACCAAGACCACGAGGGTCCTCACGACCCGTAGTGGACACTACGATTCGTGGTGCCACTCCTTAGGCTTCCTCAAAAGTAATCCCTCCACATGAGTCACTTCAAGGCTCGTTAGGCCTTAGACGGTTCGTGGGAGTGATATTGAACTTGCCTTAGTGAAATGGCCATGGAGGGTGGCTTGGCCTAGCCAGTTCCTCAAGGTCCACGAGAGGGACCACGACTCGTGGAGCCCCTCGTGAAGATTCCTTGTAATTGTGAGTTAAAGGCAATTGTTTCCATGGCATTGACTGAAGACCACAGATGGGACCATGGCTCGTGGCCATGACCACGGCTCGTGGAGCCCTACGTGGTCCCTGTCAGCTCACATTAAGTAAGGGGCGTTTTGGGTAATTCCATTTTAAGTCCTATCAAAGTGAAGTCGTTTTGGGTAAGTTTAGGGTCACTATATAAGTCATTTTTAAGTCAAATTCACCTAAACTAAGTCATATTTTCACAACACCCAAATATTCCTAAAAGTTCACCTCATCTCTCTAAATTTCTCTCTCTAGAACTCAAGGAAGAAGAACATGAAAGTTTAAGCTAGGGCTTGAAGAAACAAGGCTTTTTCACATAATATCTTTGGAGAATCATAACTAAGGTATGGTAGTCCCTCATCCATGGATAGTTTTTTATCAATGGAGTCCGTCCAAACTCAATTTCAAAGATAATAATTTCCCCAAAATGTAGGGTTTTACTCCAAGTCAGGATTCCTTTTCAAAAATGATTTTATTGATTTAATTACTTGATATTATGATTGAATTGATGATTTATTATAGTTTTATGATGAAATCTCCCATGAATCCATGAAACCCCCATATTCCCAGTTTGTGACCTTGTGATGTGCGTGAATTGTAGTAGGAAGAGTATTATGAGATTATGCTTATAGTAATTGTAGTAATTGAATCATGTTATCATCCATATTTAATGTTGTAATTCTAGATGTGGTGATTGAATGTGATCTATGGTCCTTGAAGGGCAAAGCATGAGAATTATGCATGTTTATGAGATTTATGTATATGCTTTAAGAACACTTTGAGAGTAAAGTGAATATGATTATGATCTAGTTGTTGTGTTGTTGAATGATTGTCCTCATGTACACCTTTATGTAATGATATGGTATGATGTGAAAGGTGTTCTCACAATATGATGATTCTAGGGTTGAAAGGCTATTCTCACTTATTGAATCTATGAGCTATAATATGAATTATGTTGGATTGAGTGTCAAGACACTTTTCCATGAATATGCATTTAATTCAAGACTTAATACGTAATCTATGGGAATTAATGCTTAGCACCGAGTGGATATGATTATGAGATGGAACCTTTTACACTAGTTGAGTCCGGCTTTCCAAATGGATTCCTTCTACGATAGTTGAGTCTGGGTTCCCAAAGTATGTATCTCATGAGATGGAAACCTTATAACTTAGTTGAGTCCGAGTTTCTAGTAGCAATATCCTTATCCCATAACTATGTGCCCACATAGGTCTTTAGCTAGTGGATCCACCTAAGCTAAGAGTATGGTTTACCTTAGTCAAGTAGAACAACCCTTTTTCGGTGTGGGGTAGACATCGTATTCCATGTTAGCTCACATGGTCTATGTCGGTGAAGGCTTATTCCCACTATTATAATGATATGAACAAGAATATGAAGCATGAATAATAGTTACTCAAGAAGCTTTACTTAGTGTGAGTGGGATTATGGGATCTTATTCATGCATTGCACAAGTATTCTTTGAGGGTTTTATGGTATGGTCCTTTTATGATATGATTATCTATGAGTTAATTATTTTTATGACTTATGACATTCTGTTATCTTCTAAATGATGCTTTAACTTAATAGATTGCATATATTCAACTAAATTGTCCCTTTTAGCATGTTTTCATGAATTTGTGCATGACTATCATACTTAGTGCATTTTTGTACTAACCCATATTTTCCTACATTTTTTCGAAGTGTAGGGTCTGGTTCTCAAAGTGGTCCAATTGTGGCTAGCGCATGGATTTGTTCATTTTTCCTTGCTTGTGGTGAGTCCTCAAGATTCGAGGAAGGTCATTATCATTGTAGTTTCATTCTTGTACTCTCACTGTCGAATTATGTTGTTTTGGATTGTGACCCTATTTTGATTCGTCTATTTTAATAGATGGCTAATTGAGACAAGTCTTGACTTCCACTTTTCCTTTTTAGAGATCTTTTTGATGGACTTAAATGCATTTTTACTCTTATTGTTCTAATACTTTATGTTATGATATGCTAAGGGCTTGTATGAGACCCCTTCCGGGTCAAATACGCCATGTTACTTCTAGGGAGTACCCTTGGTGGTGACATATATACTCTATTGCACGACTTTAGAGTAATGAAAGAATTGGAGTTTTCTATAAGTCTTATAGACTCTCTTTCATAAATGTTGCGTGATTAACATTCATGAACAAGACTCTACTAGACATGTCTTAGCTTTCATCGTACAAGATAATACAATATAAGATATTTAAAAGAACATTTGCAACATATAAGAGTAATATAAAGAGAAGCACAAGTCTAAATATCGTCTCATAGCAATCGAGTACATAAGAAATGATCAGGACGTAGCCCGTACATCACGTTCAATGTGAAAGTAAAGAGAAAAGGGAAACTGAAGCTCGATCCTCGGAACATGAGGACTAACCAATCTTCAAGCTTCAATAAGAGACCCCTAGCCACAAAAGTGTTAATTAGTAAGGTTTTTTCCACAATATGGGGAAATCTAGGCAAGAGTATCTGTTTGTACAAATGTCTACTAAGTAAGATAGCCATGCATGAAGAGTAAATATCATGATAAAAGGGACATTTTCCTAATATGCAATAACCAAGCTAAAACATGCTATAAAAGAGTTAGAAAACATAAGTCATAAAAAGGATGTCAATGCTAGTAGACATCATCATAAAACACATGTGAGATACTTATGAAGCAACCTTGACTCATTAATGTTGGAGAATCACCTTTAGCCGACATGTAAGACCATGTGAGCTATTAACATGGAATTCGGTGTCTCCCACACCGAAAAGGGGTGTCCTACTTTCAAATGCAAGACCATGAACTTCTAGCTTACATGGATCCCCTAGCTAATGTCTATCTAGAGAAACCTATGGTGGCACATAGTTTATGGAACATGGGTAATCGCCTCTTGTCCACTCGGTGCTAAGGATAACTCCCACATAATATTCATTAGTTTTATTAATATTTTCTTTGAAGGACTCTGGTAATAACCTCTTGTCCTTATATCATATGACATTGGTAAACTCCGCTTGTCTTTCATTAGAGGTAATGGGTAATCTCTTCTTGTCTCACTCTTAGAATAGCTCCTTAACTTTGATTCACTTTAGGTTAGAAGACCTTTATAGAAAACCTTTCGCATTCATGCATAATTTAGTTATGTGAACAATCATTTCAAAACAATTACCAACAACAACAACAAAATAAATGCTTTACTCTCAAAGAAAATTGCATCATATCTCATCAATTCAATAAGAACATGCACAATTCCATAAATCACCTTTCATAGTTCAAAACCCACTTTCAATCATGAATATCTAGAAAACATTGGTTAAGTATGGGTTCATGGTGATTAATCTAAAAATCATGGAATATAAGTCAAATAATGCATAATAATTAATAACTCAATAAAATAAATGAATATTTAAATGAACCCATGACATGGATGAAAAACCCTAACTCAATTGGGGATTTCTAACTATGCGAATTGGAAAATTTGGGAACTCCATGATGGAAAGGGCTCTATGGATGAAAACTATCATACGTCAATGCCAAAAGATTTTGTTCAATCGAGGAATGGTATTGTTGACTTGAAACCCTAGGTTGACTCCTTTCTGTTCATTCTTTCTACAAAGAGAAATATTTTGGAGAGGAAGACTTGTTCTTCTTTTTAAGACTTTGAGAGAATGATTTCAATTGATGGGTTTTGTGTGTTAAAACTGTTTATATAGGCTTCTAGTAGAGGGAAAATGGCATAATATTAGGCTAAAATAATTAGGAAAAGACCCAAAAGCCCTTAAGGAAAATAACTGCCGACCTTACTTACGCCCCAACATGAGGTCCCTTGGTCTGGCCACAGACTGTCTTGGTTGGTTGTGGTTTAGATCAGAGGCCATAAATTGTGGACCCCTAATGATTGACAATACATATGGCCCATAGGTTAATCGATGGACCGTGGACCACGACCGTAGTTCCCAAATTTTTACCTCAAAATTTCTTAAGGTCTGCGACTCACCTATGAGACCTATCTACGACTCGTGCATTGACTGATGGACTGTCCCGGTGAATTTTTGAAAATGTATTGGAACTTAACATTTTTGAAAAATTCTAACTTGCCAACCACGCCGCCACCAATGGATCGTTGTCCCTCTAATAGGTCGTCGGTGGTGTCATCTCTGCTGACACTAATTTTGTGAAAAACTGAAATTTTCTTATCT
The DNA here is from genome assembly GCA_029582685.1 of Solanum piurae. Lineage (NCBI taxonomy): Eukaryota > Viridiplantae > Streptophyta > Magnoliopsida > Solanales > Solanaceae > Solanum > Solanum piurae. Next base: position 14,785 of record JAJOOO010003134.1, on the reverse strand, counting down.
TTTCAAGTCCGAAGTGTTACAACACCTTCTATGAAAGTAGAAATGGGTAACATTGAATTAAGAAATTACAAGTAATCCCACTTTAGATCCAACTTCAATTTGTTAATTTCAAGCACAAAGTTTTAAAACCCCAAAAACTAAAAAAAGGTTCTTCATTAAAGTAAATTGTTCTCTCACTTAACTCTGATATTGTATGATATTTCTCTCTCCTTTGGGATATTTATAATATTACATATATAAGGGTTCGGGTGTTTCAAACTCAGTTGGCGAACTCAATTAATTCAGTCTTTCACATTCAACAAATTTCCGTGTACCACCTTAGTTCTCCTTTCTAGTAGACATTCTTGTCATTTCACCCTTTGATTTAGGGAAATGTTTATCAAGGCTTCCTTTTTCATTTGGTGCATCACCTTCTCTACTGGGTCCGCCAATATGATTGGATAGATACAAGTGTTATGCACTGTCATTTTAGTTGAGGTGGTGCTCAATTAGAGATTCTCCTTTCTTGTTAGGCGATCAATAATGTATAGGTTACACTTCTTTGCACATTTTTGCCATTTTTGCAAACATTAATTCTTTCCTTGTCCAATTGCTTTCATAGCTAAAAATCATCAACATTTTAGTAGAATATGATAAAATTAGGCATTGAAGACACTAATTATTGAGCTAAATGGACCTTAAATGAGTTTAAATATACCACTCATCATTCACCCATTTTGGTGAATCACCCTTTTCGATAGGCGATCATCAGGTTTGGATTTTACACCCTTTACAATATTTTTGACCTTTCTTCAAAACATTTATCCTTGCCTTGTCTCTTAGCCTTCATATCTGTAAATAATAAAAAATTCTTTAAAATAGAAAAGAATTATGTATTGAGGACATTAATTGTTTAAGTAAATAGACCTCAAATGAGTGTAAATATACTACTTATCAAATTTCCACCCTTTAATTCTAAGATGGGTTCATTCAGAAGCTAAAATGTAGCAACTCAAGTTCAAAAATCAATATAAGTATAACGAGAATGAGGTCAATCCATCTAAAGAAATACATCAAACTATATGTTGTTTAACTCTGCTACATTCGCTGTGTGACTTTATGAGAAAAAAAAACTAGGCGATTTCTATAAACAAATCTTTACACAATGGAATCACCAATAAGAGTAAGAGGTCACAAAATTTCAAAAAGAATTTTGGGACTGAGATCCAACTTTACGTGCACATAAAGAGTCACAAATGAAATTGTAGAACCTAGATCAAGAAATGCATAAACATCAAACTAAAAGACTCGCAACATAACATTGACAACATCTAGAGGACCCTCATGATTTTGTTGAGTATGAAGAGCATAAAACCTATTTTGATGTTGAGTACAACAAGAACCTAGTGAAACAAATATGTGATTGCGATCAAAAGAAGCACTAATACAACCATATCTACACTTTCCAAAAAGAGAATGGAAATTTCTCAGTGTAGGATCATTCTTACAACACACATACAAATAATTTATACCGGCTAAGCATATCCCCTTGTGATTCTTGCCATACTTTTTGCAAGAAGGGAATGAAGACCCACTAGAACCACCTCCTTGAGGCATAGGGTTAAACACCCTTTACTATTTAAGCCTCTAAACCAAAGCAATATATTAATTAGGACTGGAGACCTGTTCCTAAAACTGAGAACATTCATTTCTAACAGATCTTAAGAGAATGAAATCACCACTATTCGTACTTTCCCTTTTCTCTCTAGGTTTCTCCTTATGCTTTTCCTCCTAGATTTTTTGATCTTGAATCTTGAACCATGAGATAAATATCACCTTGATCAACATGGTGGTTCTATATTCTTTGACAACCATGTCAGACACACACGAAAACAACTTACTTATTCATGCCATAGAATCGACAACCATTACCAGACCATACGTAGAAAATTGAGTGAACTTCAAAGACTACTCCTTCACACATATATTTCCTTTCCTTAGGCTTATAAACTCTTTCACTTAACCCTCCCTCATCTCAAGGGGAGAGAATCGATCAATAAATACCCCTTTGAACTTGTCTAAATTCAAAGGACCCGCATATGATGACCTTTAATTCTTTCATATAAAACCACACTTAAGCAACCCCTTTCAATTAAAATGCGGCTAAATATGCCTTTTTGAATCACTCCAATGATGTTCAAAATTTTATGGATTCACTCAATGAACTCTCACAGATCCTCAACCATTTCGAACAATGGATTCTATTTGATTCATCCTTGTTAAGTTTCTAACCTTTGTCACAAGCGTCCCACATTGATGTTCATGGGAGCTAAAACCTCCATAAGAACTTATGATGTCATGGAATGGGCCAATAGTTGGGAAGAAACTCTAAACATCGCTTGAGATACCTGTTCAGCCAAAGATTGATCGAAGCATTAAGTTTCACATTATCGATAATATTCATTCTCTATGGAGCTCTTCATGGAGGCATTCTCTCATAATTCATAGAACAAGAGTTAGTAGGAAGACACTTATAAATTTCAACTCCAGGCACATCTTTAGACTAGTGAAAGAAGTAAAGTTTTGTAAATTTCTTATAGCCTTATATTCATTAATGTGGTGTGCATCACATTGTTGAATAAGACTCTAGTAAATGTGGCATTTAAGACTCTAATGACTATTTAAAAACCTGATGCTCTGAATAAAAAGTCTGTCATGACCAAAATTACCCGTAGTCGTGACATTACTAATAAGACCTAGAAAGACCCTAAACAAGCGACTTGAAATAAGCATGACAATATGATACCAACATAGTAGAAATAAAGAGATCAAGTGCAACATGATACCAAAAAGAGTTCAAAGACTAAAAATGCAGAATCATATTAAGGCTAACACTAAGCCTCTACTATCATAGATGTGACTACGAAAAACCTAGCTCCCAAAATAATCTTTAAAACTGAAAGTCTAACAAAGCAATAAATGACATATGGTGGCAAGATCCATGAACCATGAGTACTAACTATAACAACTAAGTAATGTTGATTAATCCACTAGTCACAACTGTATGGAGAAACGCCAAACCCTTTATTATAAAACAATATAGGTACAAGAGATATATGTATTATTACTGAAAATATACTAAATATGGGGAACATGGATAAACATAAACATGCTAAGTCTTTTAAAGGTAATGATGCACGACCAAGTAAAACATGTCAAGTCTTGATAAGCTAAAATCATAACAATAGGAGTCGATGCAACATTTGAAAATCATAACATGAGTTTAAATTATAGTATTTGAGGAAGTCTTACACCATTTGAGAAAACATAATCTTTTGTCAGTTATTTACTAAAAACTGGCATAGACCAGGTGAGCTATAAAATAAAATCCAGTGTACTACTCCCACAAAAAAAAAAACTTCTTACTTTTAAAGGTAAGAACCATGTTCTTAAGCTTAGGTTGATCCACTAGCTATGTCCAATCAGGACAAAGTTCTACAGATGGTCATAGCTATGGGACAAGGGGATTGCTGCTAGATACCGAACCTATAACAATAGAAGAGCCTCCATCCTAAGGTATTCTTGGTGCTAAGAAAACTAGCAATGGAAATCAACATAATAATATCATAATCATAAAACTTGGAAAGGAAATAATCTACTCATAACAATCCAATCATAAACTTCATATCATAGAATAGCTCCTTTTAAAATCATGATTGCATAACATATTCATAAAGGCATTTATCTCAAGAATCAAAATCATGGTCATTTTTCATAATAAGAATACTTTTTGTAAAACATATTGATACTTTTCTAAAAGCATCCTTGATTCATAAATCTCTTAATTTCATGATTCATGCACTTAAAACATGGTTCATAATCATAAAGTAGTCCTATAGCATGGGTCCATATGAGAATTATTGTAAACATGTAATTTAGATCAAATCATGCATATAAGATCAAATATACTGAATTTAGTCATAAATAAATGAATACATCAGAAAACATGCAAAACACTAGAATTTGGGTAGGAATCAAAGAGGAAAAATAGAGAAATGTTTGCGACTCAATGGACAAAAAGAATTCATTCATGAACTTCTCCCATACCTTGATGGACCCTAGAGGTGGAATTGGAAGAGGAGAGTTGAAAGATTGCAAAACCCTAATCCACTTGAGAGAAGAGAGAAAACGTTGAGAGCCCTTTGGGGATTTGAGTGAATGAGAGGTAATGGGTAACTTTGAAGAGAAAATCAATTATAGGACCTTAGAATATTCTAGAATAGACATAGTTTAGGTGTTAAAGTGTAGAAAAAGATCCAAATAACCCTCAACTTATAATTGTTGAAGGGTATCTTGTGTCCTATGTAAGTTTCATACATCAAGATACGTACCATGCTAGTCGACTGTAGGTCCCTATATTGGGTACAAAAATTTAGGGTACAAACCATGAGAAAAACCCTATGGACCATAAAACCACAAACGACCTGAAGGACCCATCTTGTATAACCAAAGATCCAATTTTTTTTACAATGTTTGTACCTTACCTATGAACCACCATCTACTCGTTTTATTACAATCCACTCACCATCCAGTTTTTCCATCAGAAACATTCATAGGCTTGACATTTCCCACTTCTAGGACTCCTTTTCTAAAACATAATTCTACGAACTATAGGACCTTGTATGGTATGTAATTTCTCTGTACAAACCCGCAACAACAACTTTTCTGCAACATTTTCTTTCCTACTCAACAAATAAATTTCCAAGGTGTAAGGCATAGTCCATTAGGATCTCAATCCAACGGTGTTGTCTCAAAGTAAGGCCCCTCTTGCTTACAATGTACTTATTGCCACGTCAAACCACGTACACGTAGTTCCCTAGATCGTAAGTACAAAATCTATCGTTACCAAATCCAAGTCATGAGTAGGGTAGTTGTGCTCGTGCTCCTTAAGCTGCTTCAATGAATAAGCTATAACGCAGCCACGTTGCATCAATACAGAACTCATACCAATGTCGGATGCGTCACAATAAACCATGAATCCCTCACTCCACTTTGGAAGAGTCAATATAGAAGCGGTAGTAAGAAACTCTTTGAGCTTTTGTAAGCTCAACTCACACTCGTCATAAAGCTCAAAAGGAACATCAAGATGATTCAATCGAGTTAAATGTGCTACAACAGTAGAGAATCCCTCCACAAATAGTATGTAGTAGCCCGCTAATTCAATGAAGCTTCGAATCTCAATAACTAAATTGGCAGTAGCCCAATAACTAATAGCTTCAATTTTTGGCCGGATCTACCATGATATAATCATTGGACACTACATGCCCCAAGAAGGCTACAAACTCAAGTAAACACTCACACTTTGAGAATATGGCACAAAGCCTCTAGTCTCTCAATATCTAGAGCATAATCCTAACATTTTTCTCATGCTCTCTACTACAATAGGAATATAAATGAATATCATCAATGATCAGTATGGAAAAAGAATCAAGATAAGTCTTTAACACCCACGTCATAAAGTCAATAAGTATAGCACGAGTATTAGTCAGCACAAAAAGCATCACAAGAAAGTCATAGTGTCCATAACAAGTCCTAAATTTTATCAAAGGGATGTCCACTAACATTATCCTCAATTGATGGTTATTGGATCTCTAATCAGAGATTAACAACACTAGGTCACCCTGAAGTTGGTCAAATAGATCATGAATAAAATTCAAGGGATAACAATCCTTCACCATCACTTTATTCAGCACCCTTTAAGTCAATACACATCTGCATCATGCCATCCTTCTACTTGAAAAACTAAATTGGGGAACCCCAAGGCGATACACTAGGCCAAATTAATTCCCTTGTCCAAGAAGCCCTAAAGCTTAATAGTAAGATCCTTGAGTTCTATAGAGGGCATCCGATAAGGGAGAATAGAGATAGGATAAGTACCTGATAACGCTCAACTACAATTCTATGTTTAGGCGATTGCAATCAAGTATAAACACAATGAAGAGTTGGAATCGATCTCATAGGGAGTGATACGATTAATAATTCTATTACGAAGTGAAAAGAGTGTTCTAATTGATTGTAGGAGTATACATTTTCGAAACAATTGAAGTGAATAGTAGGGGTTTTACAATTAATGTCAATTGAGGGGATTAGAGTGATCAATTAACAACTACAAACACACAAGGGTAATAAAGTAAAGAGGGATCTTTCGGGATGTGATCAGTTGTACACCAATTTCCCTATATGGGTGATTAATGTTTATTAAAAGTCGTTAAATCTTAGTGGGTAGGTTGGACTTTAGATGCAATCCATTTGTCCATCAACTATCACTAATCAAGTGAGTTCTCTCAAACCTCAACAATCTTAATCAATATAAACAACCCAATACGTCATTTAATCTACTCTTTCAAGCTAGATTGATAGGATTGAATTTAGACCCACTTCTTCAAGATATGTCCACAATAACCCATTCACTACAATAATGAATTAATAGTTTTAACTCTAAAACATCTTTGTCAAGCAATCATAGAATACTATGCTAGAATTGCATTTGCAACTACAACTCATCAATGAAAATTCAACTACTAATTAAACCCACTTCAAATAAACAATTAAATTAGGAAATACTAACATCATGTAATGACTCGGAAAGTGGTAGGATGAACTAGAGCCTAATCGTGAGGGTCAACGTCAAGGTACGTGTTAGATTCCATAGTTGAAAGACCTTTTTTAGGTTTGTAATGAGGGTTGCAAGGGAAAGTTCCAAGCCAAGGGGGAAAGGCCTAAGCCAAAGGCCAAGGCTGCTCATCCTTGGCCAAGCACTTCCCCAAGTCCACGAGCCACTTCACGGCCAGTGGTCTTGACCACGGTCTGTAGAAGTGGTCGTGAAGATGCCTTAGCATATAGGGGATTAGCAAGGTGGAGAGGCACCATGGTAAAGGGACCACGGGCACCACCATGAGCCATGGTGCCCCTCACAACCCGTGAAGATGGGCGTGGTCCCCGACAGAGCTGCCCAAGTTGGGTTTTTTAGGTAATTTCGTTTTAAGGTATTATTAAGTGGGGTTGTTTTTAAATGATTTATATCATAAATATATATAGTTTTAAGTCTTTAAACACTTCATTTATTCCTTTATTTCAAATACCCAAATCAAAACCCCAAAGTTCTTCTTCTCCTAAAAATTCTCACTCTAAACTCAAGGAAGAAGAAGGGAGCCATTGAAGCTAGGGTTTGTGGATTAAAGGTGTTTCTTGCTCAAATTTCATGGGGAATCAATAACAAGGTATGGTAGTGTTCATCCTTGTCTAACTTTTCATCCGGGAGTTGAGGCACGGTATCTAGTAACAATCCCTATATCCCATATTAATGAATGTCGGGTTGGAGATGGATGCTCATCCGGGAGTTGAGGCGGAGTATCTAGTAACAATATCTTACCCCATAATGAACTAAAGTAATGAATGTAATGTACTCCGTGGGGAATAATGCTAAGCACCGAATGGATATGGCTTGAGATGGGTGCTCATCCGGGAGTTGAGGCGAGGTATCTAGTAACAATCTCTTGAGATGGATGCTCATCCCGTAGTTCAGGCGGGTTATCTAGTAGCAATCCCCCTATCCCTTAAACTATGTGCCCACATAGGTCTAGCTAGTGGATCCACTTAAGCTAAAAACAATGGTCCTACTTTAGGAAAGTAGGAATCCCTTATCCGGTGAGGGTGACACCGGGATTCGATGAATTGCTCACATGGTCTATGTCGGTTAATGCATACCCCCACAAAGAATGTTACTGAACTATGGCTTCTTAAGGATGTACTACTTAGTGTGGGTGGTGGTATGGGATGCCATCTATGCATTGCACAAGTAGGCATTTGAGAGAGGTCATGGTGTGTTCCTTTATAATGTTAATGAAATTAATGGGCTCTTGTGATGATGTGTTAATGAAGAATGTTGATCTAATATCTAATGAATGACGGTGCTCTTAATGTAGTGAAGCTAATGAAGAATGTTGACTTATACGTTTAAATGTAAATGATGCATGCTATACTTGTATTAAATTTGATTAACTTCCTTGTCATGACTTGTTGTATATAAATGTGCTTTGCTTTAAGTGACTTCAAAGGACTACTTGCATATTGCACAAGTATGACTTAGGGTTGTCCTATGTGATGGTCCTTATGTGATGATTTGACTTGTAAAAGGTTTATGTCTCTTATGCATGAGTATTGTTGATGATGGCAATGTTGAATGGTAAGTTCACTTTTGGTGATCTTAATGTGGTACTTTGGTGTAGATGGTGGTATGGGATGCTATCTATACAGTGCACAAGGTATAGCATGAAGGCTACTTGAAGTGAAAGCTTAATGTGAAGGTAATGGTTTATATCATGATTATGTCTTAAATGTGAGAATTGACGTGTATGCTGGTTGTGTTTGACTATTATGCCTCTTATGTTCATATTCATGAAGTTTTATCAAAATGTCATAAAAGAATGACATTCTAACCCATATTTTCTCCATTTAATTGTGCTAACACATATTTTCTCCATTTTTACGTAAGTCTAGGGTTTGGGGATATTGGTGTTCTATGATTGAAGAATAGATTTCTAAGGATCTTGGAGGTGCACACTTGGTGAGTCCTCATAGTTTCGAGGACAAGATCCACTATATTCCCTTTATGTTTTTTAGTTTATGTTAAAGCTTTTGTATGGGCTAAGTCCCAATGTTCTATCCAAAGTATTAGATGGTTTGAGACAAAGTGTAGAAAGTCATCTGCTTGCATTTTAATTAAAATGTATTCGATTGTAAAGGAAAGTTTTAATTCTTCTCTATTTTCTTATGTTCTTATGTGAATGCTCTAAGGCTTGTATTAGACCCCTTCGGGGTTGAGTATACCGTGTTGCATCCTGGGTGTACCCCCGGGTCGTGACAAACATTGTATCAGAGCACAAGATTTTGGAATGGTCTTAGAATGTCTCAAACCACATCTAGTAGAGTCTTGTTCATACTGTGAAGCGCGTCACATTGTTAATAAGAGGCTAATGTGAAGCGCTTCATATTATGAATAGTATGCGTCACGACTCGAGAGCACCCTCTAGTCGTAACACGATGTACTCGACCCAGAAGGTGTCTTGTGCAAGCCTCATCGCATTCATTCATCGCGTAGGTAATAGTAATAGTATGGAATTAAAATGTTTTATTCAAAAAATCATACAATATAATCTAAAGACATTCATAAAGCAGCGGAATACTAAAGTCTCACATGGCCATCTTAGATAAGACATTAAACAAGATAGGGTCACGGCCCTTTACAATCAAAGTCTTAACAATATCCTCAAAACATAAAAGAACTAGAAACAATAAAAGTCCTTGTCCTCGATCTATGATGACATACCAAAATATGTCTTGGAATAAGTCTAATCCCAAGATTCACTAGAGAATGCAATCACTTGCCGGAACCTACACTTGTAGTAAAAACATAAAAAAATAGGTTAGCACACAAAAATCTACTAAGTATGATGACCATGCAAAAACATGCTTTAAAAAGGGACCTTTTTTTTGGAAACCATGCATTATGCCACTTTTAGAAATATCATGAACAATAACATAAGAGATATCAAAGACAATTATAATCATCACCTTCACATTTAAGCAATATCAACATGTAACTCTTCACCTTCACATATAGCCTTCACCTCAAGTAACCCTCATGCTATACCTTTTATAATGTATGGATAGCGTCCCACACCACCATTCACACGAAGGTACCAGATTAAAGTCACCAAAAGTGAACTTACCATTTCCAATAATACTCATACACAAGAGACCTAAACCATTAACAATTTATTTCATCACGTAAGGACCATCACCGAAGACAACCCCTAAGTCATACTTGTGCAATGTTCAAGTACCATCCCATAATACTACTCACACTAAGTACTCCTTTGAAGTCACCATAGGCAAGGCACATTCAAATACATTAAGTAATAACAATGAAGGCCAAGTATAGCATGCATCATTACATTAAGCATTTAAGAGTCAACATTCTTCAATAACTTCATTTAAAAAGGGCTTCCATACAATAGTCATTAAGACTTAGAGAACTCATTATAGCCCTCTTGAAGCCTACTTGTGCCATGTATGTATAACATCGCATACTACTACCCATACTTCATAGAAATCCTCAAGAAACTATAATGCACATATCACATGATGGGAATAAGTGTTTAACCGACATAGACCAAGAGATCCAGATCATGTAATCAAATGTACTATCCCACATTGTAAGGGTTGGTCTTCTTGTCTATGGTAAACATGTATTTAGCTTAAGTGGATCCACTAGCTAGACCTATGTGGGCACATAGTTAAGGGACAAAGAGATTTCTACTAAATACCCTGCCTCAACTAACGTGAGGGCATCCATCTCAAGAGATTGCTACTAGAAACCCCACCTCAACTCACGTGAGGGCTTCCATCTCATTCAATATCCTATCGGTGCTTAGCCTACATTCCCATAGAGTATTTTAACATTCATTACATTAACGGACAAGAGATTGTTACTAGACACGCCACCTCAACTAACGTGAGGGCATCCATCTCAACCCAACATTCATTCATTGGATAGCTCGTAGATTCTAAGATGAGAATAGCCTTTCGTCTAAGAATCCCATTATCGGTCATTAGTGTAAGATCGAGAATATCCTTTCAATCAACACATCAATATTATTCATAGAGTACAATTGAGAATAGCCTTTCAATAACTACTTCATCATTAATAGTATCATTGAACCTCATTCATTCTTCATTCAACTGTGTTAATAGAGAGACAACCTTAAATCCTAACACAATTAGCTTCTAGACATGATCATCATTCATTCATTGAAATCACATGCAAATCCTTCACATCACACTCACATGTATAATGTCATGATAATACTTCAATTCATCAAACTATGCCCTCAAGGCCATGATCATAATGTACATAATAAGTAAACACCTCCATCTTTCAAGTGGATCAACAATTCAAGACAATTCTACTTTGACATGAAATTAGGTCAAACTTTCCCTTTCAAGGCTATTATCACAACTCCTCAATTCACTAACAATTCACCACAATTAGGCTTAGATGGTGACACAATTCAATAATCCAAATCAATTTAAGGATAAATCGACCATCATTCATTTATAATCATCAAACCCACTTTATAAGTCACAATTTAAGAATTGAAAGAAATCATGAGTTCATTGAGTAAATATCATCTTTAATCATCAATTAAACATCAATATAATCATAGTTTATCATTTGAAAATATTTCATGCAAGAACCCATGAGATTGAGTAAGACTTAGGGTTTTTTGTGTAACTTGAAAACCTTGAAAACTTTTTTGAAATTGACTCTAGGGTGAAAGCTAACCCTATATGATGGATCACCATACCTTATACTTGAAGAATCCCACGAAATTGAAGAAGAAACAACTTAAAATCCCTAACCCTAGCTTGATCTTAACCTTGATCTCCAAGGGAGTTTCTGGAGAGAACTTTTTAGGGGGGAAAGTTTTTGATTTTGAGAGATGAAGTCTAAATGAGGGTTTCAATGTTTTAATACTCTTAAAATATGTTAAAACACTTAAAATAACCGTCCACACATTAATTAGGACTTGGGGTGAATTTACCAACTCACCCCAAGCTTGGCCGAGACTGCACCAGAAAAATAGTGCCCATTCACACCCTGGACTCATAGACCGTCAGTCCATTCACAGACTTTGCTGCTGGTCTATGGTCAGGGGCATCAAGGTGGTTTTATGCCTCTTGACCTACGGAGTTCATACACGGGGCGTGGATAGACCTACGGGGCGTGAACCCCATCCGTAGGTCACCAAATTTTGGCCAACTTGATGGTTTCCTTGGGGTCTTGAGGTTTAGACTTAGGGTCCTCCTTAAGGACCCTTAGGGTGATCCTTGGGGAGTTGTACCTTAACGTCTAACCCCTAAACACATCAACCATGTCTTGGTACAACATAAACCACATCAAACTCATGACGAACACAAACACACACACGTTAGGCTCTAGTTTAACTAGTTCATTTTTAGCGTCGTTACATGCATTATTTCACACTTAGGAACATTCGTCCTCGAATAACAATTTAAACACATTAAGGGGGTAATGAACAAATACTAGCAGCCCACACTCATGCATGCGACATAAATATAAATGCATAACATAGGAGGAAACATCAACTCCACATCAAAAAGTTTCAATGCAAACAAGAAGGTAGGAACTACATCTACAAACTCCTTATGCATCAAAACTTTAACATTTCTCATTTAATTGGAGGAATTTCCTTCTCCAAACCACATCATCCTCATTACAACAACATTAAGCAAATTTAAGCATTTTTCTCATAAAAGCACATTATGCAACTTCTTCCTAAAAGCACATTAATGCATGTTCAACATTTAACCTCATGAAGCATATATACAACTCATACTAAATGCAAATCAACATGGAGAACATAATTCATGAAAACTCATTTTCTCATTTAAACAAGAATTCAATCAGAACATGCATAACATAAGGAAAACAAGGAAACACAATATCACACATGACTCCAAAACATGAAACAAGCTACAACAAACTCTTGGTCTCAAGCTTGAATAAGAATAAAAGGAAAGAGATAAGGACATCAACACCCTCAAAACCCTTACTATTCAACATACCATCCCCCACTTAGGAGAAAACCCAACTAAGGCTAACATGAAAAACAACATAGGAACCTCAACATAACAAAAAGGAACTATAAATTACAGGTACCATCATTCGGATTCGCTCCTTTTCCCTCTTTGGCTTGAAGCGCATAGAAACAACTATTCCTTAGAGCCTTAGGATCCGGGCAACCAAGAGAAGCTTGCTTATCCTCTCTTCCTTTTTTCAATGAGTGTTGGGCAATTCCTAATCTTATGACCCTTCTTTCCACACCCAAAGCACCCATCCGTGCCGGCAAGGCACTTACCCAAATGCTGCTTCCCACACTTGGCACATCTAGACCTCTCAAAAGAAGAACCACTTCCATTCCCTCCTTGGGACTTAGGGTTAGAGAAACTCTTTTTGGACCTAGGTTGGAGAAACTCTTTTTGGACCTAGGTTGACCTTGCTCATCGGATCTACCCCTCTTCAACTCTCTACTCTTCCTCTCAAGTTTGGATTTATCAATAGATTGACCATGCACAATGAGTCTAGAAATGTTCATATCATCATGAAGCATCGCTGCACGACACTCTTCCTTAACAAGGTCAGACACACCGGTCACAAAGCGACTCATCTCATCTCAAGGGTTGGACACCAAAGATGGAGCATACTTATACAGTAGGGTAAACTTCAAGGAATACTCCTCCACACTCATGCTCCCCTTCCTAAGGTTTATGAACTCCTCCACCTTAACCTCCCTCTTCTCATGGGGAAAGTACCTACAAAGGAAAGCTCTCTTAAACTATTCCCATTCGATAGGACCCGCTTCTAAAGGCCTATTACTTTTCCATTGAGTGAACCACACGTGGGCCTCATCTTTCAATTGACAGAACCCAACTCCGCTTTCTCCCTAGAAGTTACTCCCATAGCATTGACTATCTTATACACCTTATGCAAAAATTCTTGGGGATCCTCTCCCACCTTAGAACCTAGGAAAATCGAAGGATTCATCCTCACAAAGTCTCTTAACCTAGAAGCCATAGTACTTTCCATAACATTCATTATAGGCCCCATATCCCTATTCACGTGAGCCATCATGGGTTGGGCTAAGGTTAGAAAATCTAACCTAATCTCCTCATTAGTCATGGCTGGGGGATCCACCAAAACTTAATTTTCTTGATTTCCTAGAGTACCTTGGTCACCTTGAAGACCTTGATCACCTTGGGGAGGAACTCACTCATTCACTACTTCCTCTTCCACTCTCCTTGCAGGCGTCCTTCTTGTATTCATATCCTATAAACACAAGAGAAGGATTAGGAAAAGGACATCTATAAAGCTAAACTCTAAGGCACGACTTCAAGAATATGAAAGAAGTGTAACTTTCTAATGTCCTATAGCCTCTCGCTCATATATATGTCGTGACTCACATCGATGAACAAGACTTTACTAGACATCAATCCTAAAAAAAACCATTCCCAAAACCTTATGCTTTGATACCATATTTGTCACGACCCGAGAGCACTCCTAGTCATAACACGGCGTACTCGAACCCGAAGGGATCTTATACAAGCCTCATAGAATTCATTCATCGCATAGGTAATAGTAATAGTATGGAATGAAAACTTTTTTATTCAAAAACCATACATCTAAAGACATTCATAAAGCAGCGGAATACTAATGTCTCACATGGCCATCTTAGATAAGACATTAAAGAAGATAAGGTCACGACCCTTTTAGATCGAAGTCTTGACAATAACCTCAAAACATAAAAGAACTAGAAACAATAAAAGTCCTTGTCCTCGATCTATGATGACATACCAAAATATGTCTTGGAATAAGTCTAATCCCAAGATTCACTAGAGAATGCAATCACTTGCCGGAACCTACACTTGTAGTAAAAACATAAAAAAATAGGTTAGCACACAAAAATGTACTAAGTATGATGACCATGCAAAAACATGCTTTAAAAAGGGACTTTTTTTTTGGAAACCATGCATTATGCCACTTTTAGAAATATCATGAACAATAGCATAAGAGATATCAAAGACAATTATAATCATCACCTTCACATTTAAGCAATATCAACATGTAACTCTTCACCTTCACATATAGCCTTCACCTCAAGTA
>JAJOOO010003133.1:0-30699 GCA_029582685.1 Solanum piurae | reverse complement strand
CGTTATAGCTTACGGTTCAGCATACAGAAACCTAATTCCTCTCACAAGTAGTTTGTACTATATCTTTCATGAATTGTTTAATGACAAAAGTTTCAAAAACACATCTAAACTATACCTTTTTTTTTAGTTTCATACCTAAACTATTGAGTGTGTGAGTTTCATACCTAAACTATCACTTTTTAGTTTGAAAAACACACCTCTCTCTTTTATTTTAAAAAATTGTTACATCACATCCCACATGGACAAAACATTCAACCTTGACAAAAATTAAATAAATTATTAGTATTAGTTAAAACTAAAAATTAAAAAATTATTATCCAAAAAAATAATATTTCTTTTATAAAATAAAATGTAAAATATTTTTCTTACCCACTCCATCGCTTCCTCTCACCGCCCACCCCGTACCCCCCACCCCCACCCCCACCCCCCGGCCATTTTTTAAAGTTTTTTCTGTTTAAATTTCTTTTATAAAAAAAATAAATTTACTTCATATCCCCCCCCAACCAAATACTAATTTAGATATTATTTTATTTTATTTTTAAAAATAATTCTACCCACCCCACCTAATCCTCCGCTTCCAATTTTTTTTCTCATTTTGTGTTAGATATATACATATTGAAAATATTTTTTACTTGCCGCTGCAAGACATTTTTTAATTTTTTACTTATTTATGTTATATTCGGTACACTAGTAGAATTGTTTTTTTCTAAACATGTATGTACGTACATAACTAACACAAAATGAGAAAAATGTAAAAATAAAAAAATTAGGAGCGGGGGTTAAAATAAAATAATATCAATTTTTTTTTGAGGGGGGGAGGGAGATGAGTGGCTGGGTTTTTTTTTTGGGAGAGGGGAAGGTGACGTATGCATTTTTTAAAAATATTTTATAAAAGAATTTTTTTTTAAAAGGATGGGGGATTGTCTAGGGGAGGGGGGCGTGGAGGAGGTGGTGGAGTGAGATAAGAAAAATAATTAAAATTTTATTTTTAAAAAATATATTTTTTTATGGATAGTAATACTTTAATCTTTAATTTTTAATTAATATTTATGGTTTATTATTTAATTTTTGTCAATGTGAAATAATTTATCCATGTGGAATGCCATGTGTCAAGGCTTTTTCAAATAAAAGAGAGAGTGTATTACACACACCACTGAGGTGTGTTTCTCAAACAAAAAAGTGATAGTTTAGGTATGAAACTTACACTCTCGATAGTTTAGGTATGAAACTAAAAAAAAAAAGGATAGTTTAAGTGTGTTTTTGACACTTATCTCTTGTTTAATTCCTTTTCTTCGTACATAAAAATACACTTATTAGCATGAAATTTTTATTATTTAACTATAAAATTTTGTTTGTCTCTAATAATATTTGAAATGTCCTCAGTTGAAAATAGTAATCCAAAAGAACGGTCAACAAAGAAAAGAATGGAGAAGAAGAAGCAGAGAAATTGAGGTCGACAGTAACCGGGAGGAGGAAGAAGGCTCTTTTAGCTTTTTTCGTCTTCCAACTTTATTTTCTGCCTCTTTTTTATTTTTCATTTTATTTTTTAAATCATAGTATTGTGTTCACTCTATTTATTCAGATGTATCCTACACATTTTGTCCAACTTAATCCTTAAGTTGTCACATAAGTATGATTTAAAAACATAAATTTTGATCAAGGTAAAGCATCTGGATCTCGTAGAATACAGAAAATGAGATGATAAATTTAAATTCGTTAATGTTGACTAGGTTCGTTGAGCTAATCTAATTTAATAGAAGAGAAAAAACATAAAATCAAAATTGAGGTTGTCTCGAAATTTCAAAAAAACACTTAAACTTTGCAGGAGTCCTATTATCCCATTATTCTTATTTATAATGAATTTATTGTCCCATTATAAGCCTAGGTGGCAAGTAGAGTGTAGTTCAATCGTCATTGGTGCGTGAGTCGAGCCAAAAAATAAATAAATATTTATTTTAACATTTATTTAATTAGAAATATTACTTTCTTTTCCTTTTCTTTTTTTTTTAATTGAACTTTCTCAATTCTTTCTTTTCCATTATCTTCTTCACCCAAATTCAAAAACACAATTATCTTTTCTTTTATCTTCTTCAACTTAGAAGATCCATTTACTTCGTTCATTTTTATCACTTTTTTTCTTGTCTCTTGCTTTTCTTTGTTTCTTTTTCTTCTTTTATCCTTTTTTTTTTTTGAACAAAAATACAAATGTGAACTCCATTATTCAATTGATTAGATAGTACTATGAAACTCCATTTTTATTTTTATTTTTGGTCTGAATATAGAACTCCATTACATTGCTTTAGTAACTTGAGAGTTGAATTGATTTGATTGTATTTATTTACTTATATTTTTTTCGCTTATGTGTAATGTTTAAAAAAAAATCTATTGTAATGGAGTTTCGTTGCATCACTATTGTAATATTGCTGAAAAGAAGATGGCAGATTGGAGTGATTATTAATATTTAATTTAGTAGTGTTTTATAAATTTTAATCTAGTTTTAGTGATGATTTAGTGGCGAAAATAGTATTGTAACAGGGAAGCATCATGGAGGCTACGTTGAAGGCGGCAATGACTGCTACTTTAGAGGATTTACAGCAAAGAACAAAGGGTGTGAATAATGAAGGTGGAAGAAGAAAGAGGAATAAATGAAAATAAAAATGAAACTAAAAATTTAAAATTTAAAAAATTTAATACGTGGCAAATAACATTTGGTGCGTGATTGCACTTCTTTTCTTGCAATTGAGGTTGAGTGAAAAGTGAGATATTTATAACACTCTTAAATTGCTCAATGGGATAATAGGACACCCACAGAGTTAAAATGTCTTTTTTAAAATTCGAGACAACTTCACTGGTGACTTTATGTCTTTTCTTTTAATAGAAATGTGTTATGAATTTTAGACCTTATTTAAGAACAAAATTATTCAGTCTGAATAAATCCGCTCATTGATTTATGTTAGCATTTTAAGGTAGCCATGGTTGTCACTTATTCAAACCATACAAAGATAATAGTCATTTATGAAGCAAGTTGAGAATGTGTTTAGTTAAGATCAATAACTCAATAACTCAACACATTCAAGAAACATCTGGTATCTCTTTGAAAAGAGATGTTCCAACAATATTGTATAAAGACAACACTGTAATTATTATGTATAGCTCAACTAAAGGGAGGATACATTAAAGGAGATATAATAAAAACACATTTTACCAAAAAAAAAAAATTCACTCATGATCTTCAAAAGAAGGGTGATATAGATGTTCAACAAGTTTGATCAATTGATAATTTAGCATATATGCTTACTAATGTATTGCCACCTTCAACCTTTGAGACATTGAAATACAAAATTGGAATGCGATGTCTTCGAGATATTAAATGACGTTTTTATCAAGGAGAGTAAATAAACACTGCATTTCTTTTTCCTTAACCGAAGTGTTGTCCCTAAGGTTTTTCTTGGTAAGAATTTTAACCAGGTAGCAATCAATGCGTATTAAGAATATATATGTACGCTTTCTCTTTTTCAAAATTTCTTTATACATGAATATTCAAGAAGGAGTGTTATAAATAATGAAATGTGATGTCCTGTAACAAATTCACACTTCATGATTTTTAAGGTTTATGTATGACTTTGAAGGCTTGCAAAAATATATATATATATATTCCTTTTTATCCGCCTAAAAATATACATTGAAATATATGTCTTTATTCTATAACCAAACAAAAAAAAGAAAAAAGCGAATTAGCCCGATAACTCCAAAGAGAGAAGCAAAAGAAGGAAAGAAAAGGACGCGTTTTCTTTTATTCCTATATTCAGTACTTAGTCTTTACTAACCCTACAAATTCTCTTCTGGAGTCCGGCAACTTTCAGGTTCCTCCCAATCGCTCCGACGTCTTTGATGTTCACATCTTCCGTTAGTCCTGTCGCAGATGACTTTCGCCCTTATATGGAACCATCCTTTAGCCCCTTTCTCTAAGTCTAATTAATTTGAATTCAATGTGGTAGGACGAGAGTCATCTGTGACAGGATAATGGAAGATCTAGTTATCAAAGGCTTATTGGGGCGTTCTTTTTTTCATGTCGAGTTCGTAGCAGAATCTCCAACTTTTGCACAGTAGTATTGCAAAACCGAAGTAGCAGCACAGGTAGACATTTCATTACTATTAGCTATTGGATTGAGTATTATTTGCTTCCGCTGTAAGCCTATGCTGTAGAATTTGATGTTAGGTTAACAGAAGTTACTATTTGTGTGTGAGTGCTGTTGAGATTTGTCGGTAAAAATGTACTTTTTGTTTAATCAATATTAAGAAGATGTGGTATGTGGGAGATGTGTTGGGCATCAATTTAAGGGAGAAAATGAAAACATATAGCAGTGTTCAACTTTGTGCAGGCCTAGATGTGTTAAAAGTTTCAGCAGTTATGTGGTTTGTCAATGGTCTTTGTTCTTTTAAAGATCTACTATTCTTTGCATTTGAGGTATGTGCTAACAATTTTGGGCCTTGTTATGTATGTTTGAATCTCTGAGTGTGTGCATGTTTGTGTATATATACCTACACATATACATACATACACAGAAAAAATTGAGTAAGTACTCTGCAGTTGAAGGTGGGTGGATTAAAGATAGTAATATACCTGGACGGATTGGTGTTACAATTGCCTCATATTTCCATAATAGAATTTGTTATAAGAATATTATGGTATCCTGACTGTCGCCTTGTAAGTTATTTTTGATATAGTCTTTGTTAGGACTATTGCACTAAGTTATTAGGCATCTCCTAAGAAAAGCTTGATTTGTGATTCCTACTGGATCAATTGATGATTAGCATAGATCTATCTTTGATATTTGTCATTAACCAATTTAGAAGGATATCAGTTGAGACAATTCGATTAGCTAGGGGAAAATAAATTGATTGATGAAGAGGCTTCTTAGTTTAATGTTTGTATAAGTATTATGGACACTTGGGCACTCCTGTAGGATGCCAGATTCACTCACTGCTTCACTGTGATCTATGTGTACATGGATAATGTAATAAGCGGATATATGTTATTGCATAGGAGCAGGGATTTTAGTAGCGGCTGCAGGTTTCCTTGTCATACAAAAAAACAAAACAGTGTACACATGAACCTCCACAGTTTGATTAACTGTCAAACATTTTAGGGAGAGCTTGACCATTCTCTTCTGTACTATTGTCATTGCACCTAGGGTATGCTAGCAACTCTCTTAAAGTCCAGATTTTTTCTTCCTTTGTGGTGTGATTTATCATATTCTACTTGTTTTTTATGTAAAGCCTCGAGTCATAATGCTTGCTGTGAGTACTTTCGTGCGAATGTTGAAAATTATTTAGTTAGGTAGGTCAGTTAGCTTAGTCCATCATATTGACTTTGGAAATCCACAAGTCCCAATCCTAGTATCATATCTTAAACCCTAAACCCAACAATAATTCTACTATGATGACAACTAAGTATAATTTCTACTTTATACTAGAATATTAGGTTATTTAGAAGTTACATTTTGAAAATTACCAATTGTTATGAAATTTGTCTTCCTATCATGAGTGGATAGTCTTTACAAGGTGCAACAAGATAGATACAGAATACTGATTTCTTTAGGCAGGGGAATGTAAAGTTAGCATCGAAAAAGAGTAACAAAAAAAGATCCATCCCTCATATTAACCAAATAACCATATAAGTTATTTTATACTCCCCATGATCTATTATAATGAAGCTCCGGAATTGTTTTTTAGATTATTACAAAGGAATTTGTGGCTTGAGATCCAGCCCTTAACACCAAAATAGATTTAGATTAATAGCATTGAAAGACTCTTAGCTAAGAGTATGTTGGTTCTGCATTTGGGATTAGAAGCCTTATCATTACACATTTAGGTTCTTTAAGTAATCTTCAAAGTACATAAAGTAAAGTTGTGAAGCAGAATCATCAGTTAGTTGCTTATTATCATATACTTTCAACATATAAACAAATTTTAACAGAAAACAAGAACTAATGATTGCTAATACAGTAATTCCTCTACCAATATTCAATGTTGGCCCTCGCAACCTTCCCATATCCAAGGGCCTTCTTGTAAACTGGCTTGCGGATCATGCCAGATTCTGCTTCCGATTGATGCTTTACTCTATACTTGTTTGTCTGGTGTTCTCTCTCTTTAAGAGCAGAATCCTTGATTCCTGCATCTCTCCTTGTCGATTTCCCTTCACCCTTGCTTCTACTGGACTTCTTTTTTTCAGTCTGAATCACCTTTGACTTCTTCTGTTTCCTGAATTTACTCTCAAAAGCATTGGCATCACTTTCACCCAATTCATTACCTAAATAGTCTTGTTCCCTCGATTTTCTTTTCTTTACAGAAACTTCCCTCCCGTTATGTTCTTTTAAATCAATTGAAGTACCTTTAGCACCACGATTTTGAAAGTTACTTTGGATGAGAGTTTGGTACAGGGTATGTAGAGCAGTTGTGGTATCGTCCTCACTAATGTCACAACAGTTCATGCCAGGAAGCCAGTCCAACATAGTGCAGAGCCAACTCTGAGACAGTTGGTCGGGTTTTGTACCATGCGGGAGAAGCCTCCGCTTCCGACATGTAGAACATCGAATCCAATCTCCTTGTATAATGAATGGAGGAACTGGTGACTCATCCCCAGAGGTCGTCAGTTCCGGGCAGTGTGTCTTATCACTACTTTTCAGGGCAGCAGTATTATGAGAAGAACGAAACTTAATCCTAATCCTAATGGGTTTGTGAGAAGAAATAGGGGTAGGGGAAGGGAGTTTTTGAGATATCTGTGGTTGAAATACAAGTTGATCAGTCGGCAAAAACGAACCATAAACACCAAATTTTGGCCCCAAATTCTCAGCAAAAACAGCTCCTTCAAAATCTTTCATATAATCACCCAAAACACTTTGAATCTTAGCATCAATGTCTATATGAGAATCATCATATATTTCTCCTTCTTCAATTTCGTGTTCTTCCGCCATCGTACTTTTCCTAGTCCCTATGCTCACAGTTTCTAAATTTATTTGCGAAGTTAACAAAAAAATCTAATCTATATAGAAAAAACCTCTTGATTAATTTGGTAACTTATTGTAATCGTACTTTTTGTTGGTTATGGTAATATTTTACCATTGTTACCAAAAAAATAATATTGTAATTAAAAATTAAAAATTAATTTGGTAACTTTTTAAGGACTAACTAATAAAATTGACACAGTTTCTAAATTTCTTTTCAAAGTTAACAAAAAAATTCCGTTCAATTATAATTAATTAGGATTAGTAGTCCTAAGCCGAATCAATATAAGAAAAACCTCATGATTAATTTGGTAACTCATTACCGAGTAACTAAATAACTAATAAAATAGACACGTTAATTTTGTTATTAAAAATTAATTTGGTAACTTATTACCGACTAACTAAATATCTAATTCATTAGGCATCATATTAAAATAAAATAGGCACGTTAATTTTGTAATTAGAAATTAGAAATTAATTTTTGAGTGATAAATGTTGCAGTCCCCTTTCTTTAACACTTGAAGAGACAATGATTGAATGTGGAAGTAAAAAGTACAGTACATGAAAATTTTCAATATAAATTTTCAAAAAAAAATAAAAAAATAAAAATCCAATATAAATTACAAAAAATTTAAACAAATGTAAACCTAATTAAAAATTGGAAAAAAATAAAAAAATGTAAACTAAAATTCAAAATTCTACTTTCTAACTTCAAAATTAACTACTTAAGTTATTTTTATTAATCGAATGTTCTACTTATTAACTCTTTTAGTTAAATTTACACTATTTTATTATTTCAATTTATATGAAGGTGTTCGACTAAACACATAAATTTAGATTTAAAAAATAAAACTTTTTAGCTAAAATCATCTTACAAATGACTATGTTAGTAAGTTTTTTTTTTAAAATAACATAAGACATAAATTTAATTATGTTGTTACTAACTCCCACATCATACACATCCTCATGAGTTATTATTTAAAGGAATATGAACTTGAGTTGGTTTGATCATATTATTCTACTACTTCCTCCATCTTTTGTGTTGGTTTGATCATATTATTGAAATTATATTTAAATTTTTAAAGGAATATGAACTTGAGTTAAAATTTGCATTTGTGAGAAAAAATTAAATTATTTTAAAGGAGATAATAATTAAAAAATAAAAAGGCAATTAATTTGTCAGAATTTTGTAGCATGAATTTATGAAGAAACCTACAAAGGAATTTTTACATGGATAAGTATTTTCTTTTTAGTTAATAATTACTCATTTCATTTTAAAATTAAAATACAAGTTGTTTCATGTTATCAAGAAGACATTAATTATATTCTTTCAATTTTAACACCTATTTAATAAAGAGAGTTTTACCTAACGAAGAAACAGAATAGAGAATTACATATTGAAGATTATCAAAACT
This sequence comes from Solanum piurae, assembly GCA_029582685.1. NCBI lineage: Eukaryota > Viridiplantae > Streptophyta > Magnoliopsida > Solanales > Solanaceae > Solanum > Solanum piurae. The sequence continues at coordinate 22,277 of JAJOOO010003133.1, read as the reverse complement.
ATAGTTTCGAGCTCTCCATCATGGAATGAGAATATTTCAGCGGGTACAATACTGATAAACTTTGTTAAATACTGTTTTAAATGCATTTCCTACTTGCAATACACATTAATACTATGTTAAATGTGCAATATGTATTAAAAGTTAATTATGTATGCAATATATATGTATTATAACTGTTTTTTAAAATATATTATGCTTGTTTGATAAGAAATTGACACATTATATTATAAGTGTATTAAAATGTGTGATAAATGTATTTATTATCCATCAATAAAACTTGTACTATATGTGAATAATAAATTGTTCTCTGTAATATGTATTAAAATTGTATTATAAATATATTAAAAGTGATCAAATAAAAAAGAAATGTTATTGCTATAAATGAAAAATATTTTTTAATATAGTATATTTACGTAAGTATCCCGAGATTTTATATGTATCTTCCCTAGTTAAAGTACTATTATTATTTTTGTGGCTTTGTTATATCCTCATATATTTTTTTTTGGTCAAGGTAAACATAAGATTATTTGTTCAACTAATGACTCCATCTGCAAATTGTTTTGTTTTGCAGAGGATTAATTAGAAAAGAGATAGTTACTGTTTAAGCTGGGACCTAACGATTTATCTGTTTCAATTGATCTTTAACTTTGGGTGTGCACAAGTAGACACTTAAACTTGTATAAAATTGAACAAATAGACACATTTGTCCTACATGACACCCTACATGGCAATTTTGTGTCCTGCGTGGCATCCTACATGATTATGTCACATAGGACACGTGTGTCTATTTGTTCAATTTTATACAAGTTTGAAAGTCTACTTGTGCACACCCAAAGTTAAAAGTCATGATTGTCAGTTGAAGCCAAGTTAAGCGTTATGTTTATGTATTATATATGCCATTTACGAATTATAGACATATTATATTACTTCAACTGGATCAGTGGAGTTTCTAGAGACATCAAGTAATTATTATCCTTTGTAATCTTAATTTATTAGTGCTATCATGCATAAGAGCTAATAATTTTGTCAAAGTAATAGTACTCTTTGAAATATCCTTAATATGAAGCTTAGTATCTAATCACCTCTATTATTATGTATAACTCCTTCAATATCTTACATCGGAATTGTTGGGTTTTAAAATGTGTGAATGGAAAATGAAGAGTTGCAATTTTTATGAAGAGTTGTGACTTTTATGAAGAGTTGTGATTTTTATGAAAGGTTGTGACCTTTCCGAAAGATTGTGACTTTTCCAAAGGTTTGTGACCTTTCCGGTAAGGCACAATAAGAACCTTTTCATATTACCCTTTGTTTTCTATAAATTGAGGGATTTCCTCTCATTTTAGTAAAACAAATTTTTTTCTGGACTTCTTCTACTACTACTACTACTAAATATAGTATTCTAAGTGTACTTTATTGTCATTGAGTAGCTCGCTGACACCGTGGTTTTAGGTACTGATACACCGATGAGTAAGATCGTTCTATCCTGACAGGAAATATTTCATTAACCTCGGGTACTTGAGGGGAATAATTTCCTTAAGGAGACACTGTGCATTCAGTGGGCTCGATTTTCTTTCTTTGAGAAAAATATTTTGTATATTGTTTCTAAATAGTTTCTAATTCTATTTTCTCTACTAGTTTTAATTTTCTAGTTTTGAAAATACTCTGTAAACTTTGTTGTTTCTTACCAAGTTCTTCAAAGTTTTGTTCTAAGTATCTTAGGAATACAAGATGAACAACAATCTTAAGGAAATTACTATACTATTGATATTTCTTGTATTCTACTGATTGAGGGAAACAAATCATGGAAGTAGAAGATTAATGCACTACTTCTCCAGAATTTGATGTTTTGTTTAGCAAGGTCGAAGTAAGAATTGTAACACCCCGACTTTTTGAAACGTATAAATTGACTCGTATCTTCGTGGAAAGACCAGGATGATGGGTAATAAATTAAGAATGATGTGTTATGTGATATTTTAAGTGTTCAAGTGTTGTATCTCAAGTTTTGAAGTTAGATAAGTCGTAAAATAAAAGTTGACAATAGTTACTGTAAATTCTTTTTAAAGATTTATTTGAAATTTGGGTCAAATGTCTCAGACGTTTTCTCCCAATTTATTAAGAGTTATGGTGCCCACGACCCATGAAATAGAAGGTCTACGAGTCTAGTTTCCAACGCATCAACCCGTTTGTTCATACGACTTCAGAATAAAGAGATATTCACATTTTCGCAGGACCACGCAAGCAGGGATGTGAGGTGGGTCCCCTAGGTCGGTGGAACTTTATATATATCATCTTCTTCGAATCTTTTTCATTTTTTCTTCATTTTCCTTATTGAAGAACCAGAAAACTCACAAAACCTACAAAACCCACTTCTAGGACAAGCCAAGTTACTAATTTTCGTGACTTAAGTCCTTGACAAAAATTGTTATATGCGTTAAGCTCGTCAACATGGTATAATTTGTTTTAGCAATTTCCTAGCATATCGTACTTTGGTGTGTGGACAGCAGGGGTTTGGGCATATTTTAAAGTTTTGAGGTGTATTACAAACTTATAGTCAAGGTAAGACCCTTCTTTCATCGACTCTAGCTTTTATAAGTAGCAAATAGCAATTTGCGACAAAAATACATATCTTTTATCGTATTGTCATGGTATCTTTTATTTTTTTTGGTTGATTATGGTTCTACCTTGTTGTAGTATCGAGAGGGTTATGATTAAAAGTCGTTAGGCCACGTGAATTCAGCGAAAAAGGTATGCTAAGGCTATTCTTTTCTTACGGCATGTTTCCTTAAAGCCTAGGAGCAATGTAATAGAGTTGCTATCGTTGTTATACTTGTAGCCATTATTGTTGATTGTTGGCTGCTCGAGTGGATATAATCCTTTCTTATCGGGATTCTTATTTAGTAGTAGCGTCCATATGTTGGACACGACTTAGAGTCTATTTGTATAGGTTGCTTATAACTAAATTGCTCGCTTTTAGCTGTTGGATTGTTATTGTTTCCCTTTGGTCTATTGTGGTTAGCTACAAGAATATGATATATGCCTAGAAGGGCTATGTTCTGTCGACAGGGCTATATTGACGCCTAGAAGGGCTATAAGTTGCCTACAGGGCTATATTGATGCCTATAAGGGCTATGAGTTGCCTACAGGGAAATATTGACGCCTAGAAGGGCTATGAGTTGCCTACGGGGCCATGTTGTTGCCTAAGAGGGCTATGAGTTGCATATATGCTATATTGATGCCTAAGAGAACTATGTGCTACCTACAGGGCTATACTATTGCCTAAGAGGGCTATGTGAATGCCTACGGGGCTAGGGGACTACTGATAGGGGTATATAGACTGATTGACACCTTCTGGCTTATGGGGGCCTAGATAGGTGGTCTTGTGTGTTGTTTGTACCTGTCGAGCTTATGGGGGCTTGGTTAGGTTGTTGTTTGTTATTTTTGACAAGTTTAGATTTAGTAGCAGGTCAATATGCTTATCTTATTCTTGATTTATTTACCAGATTACTCTAGTATATTAGGATACCTTCTCATAGTCTATTGTCTTTCATACTCTGTACATTATTTTGTACTGACGCCCCATTGCCTGGGGGCGCTGCATTCATGCATGCAGGTCTTGACAGAAGACCCAGTAGACCTCCTCAGCAGTAGGATTGACTTCTATCCGGTTGGCTAGTCCCTTTTCTCCGGAGCTGCCAGAGTTGGAAGGTTTGTTAGCTTTTGTTGTATATATTTTCATGGGTAGGCTGGGGCCTAGTCACGCCAATCTTTACTACTCTTAGAGGCTTACAGACTAGTGTGTGGGGTTTATAGCTACGTTATGGCCATGCTGGCCTAGTTTGTTGGTTTGTTGAAGCTTGTTAGTGGTGTGATACATTGTCTTGATATACCTACTTTCATTTTCGGTATAGAGATCATGGTGGCCTCGACGGCCCAATTAGGACTTCTGTGCTAGTTGACTATTTCTTTATATGAACTCTTGGGAGTACCTGTTGTTAGTGAGCTACTAGTGACCTGCAAAAACAAACATAAATTCGGAAAGGGAAAAATGGGAGGGGAGGCAACGAGTCTGGTTTGTTTTGTAGCTCCGGTTCACCGGAGCGGCTCGTTGCAGCGAGCAAATGAGAAAATGGGGATGGGGTTTTGCCGGAGATCTGGTGGTTTGTTTTTGGAGAGGGGAATGAATGGCGGTGCTTCGGCTTGGTGTGTGAGCTTAGTTTGGGTGGTGGAGGTCTGGTAGTGTTGTTGTTGTGGTTTCTCCGGCATGGAGAGGATGTTTGGTTGTTGGTGGCTGGTAGCTGGTAGCTGATTTCTGGTGAGGGAGAAATGAGAGGCAGTGGAGAAGATAAGTTGACCAGTGGAGTTTTTTTTGGGTGGTGACTGGTCGGAGCTCCGACGAAAGTTCACCGGAGAAAGATAATGAACAATAAAATCTAAAAATTGAACCCCAAATTCCAAAATTAATTCACCACCCCTTAACCTAATAGGTAAACTATTCTTTATATAGTGAGTTGAAAACTACAATACCACTATTTCAAAATCATGGGATAAAATCACCGGTCAATAAAATATTTGTGTATGAAATATTATCTATATCAGAATGAATTTTTGAATTGTGCAAAATATCAAAATGAATATATTAACAAATGTAAAAGATAAAATGAATATTAAAAAATGTAACGAACGTAACCAATGACATGTAAAAAATACAGTTTAACTAAAATAATAATTTTATAAAAAATGAACAAATATTTGAACGTATTCAATCGGTTGTGACAAAATAATATAAAGAGAATTAACTGATAAAAAATTTAATAATTTGAGAATAAGGATAATTATCAACAAATTGCATTAAAATGGCAAAACATATACTTTGAACTATTTAAAAAATAAAATACTTAAAAATTATTAACTTTAGAAATATCAAACCAAAATTTGGTGTCAACAACTTGCCCCTTTGTTTGATTAGGATCGATGAAAGAGATCCTGGTCAAACAAAGTTGACGAACCCAAATTTGGTTTGATAAACTTTGAACAAAACAAAATGAGATGTTAGTAGAACTTTTGAGCAAGATTCTACATCCGTCAATGGGGCTGAAAATAATAAACAAAAGGCAAGGATTGATTGTAAAATAAAAACATTCACATATCTTCGATGTTACTTGCAAAAATGCACAATGAAGGTAGTGTACCTCTTTGAAAGGAGGATGATGTGAATAACATGTCACTTTGAACGAGATGACGACTTAACTTGTCTCTTGAAAGGCAGACGACCCACTTAATATAACATGTCACTTTGAACGAGGTGACAACCCAACGTGTCTCTTTGAAAGGCGGACGACCCAACTTGAACATAATATGTCACTTTGAACGAGGTGACAACCCAACGTGTCTCTTTGAAAGGCGGATGACCCAACTTGAACATAACATGTCATTTGAAGGAGATGACAACCCAACGTGTCTCTTTGAAATACGGACGACCTAACTTGAACATAACATGCCACTTTGAACGAGGTGACAACCCAATGTGTCTCTTTGAAAGGCAGACGACCTAACTTGAACATAACATGTCACTTTGAACGAGGTGACAACCCAACGTATCTCTTTGAAAGGCGGACGACCCAACTTGAACATAAGATGTCATTTGAAGGAGATGACAACCCAACGTGTCTCTTTGAAAGGCGGACGACCCAACTTGAACAAAACATGTCACTTTGAATGAGGTAGCAACCCAACATGTCTCTTTGAAAGGCGGACGACCTAACTTGAACATAACATGTCACTTTGAACGAGGTGACAATCCAACGTGTCTCTTTGAAAAGCGGACGACCCAACTTGAACATAACATGTCACTTTGAACGAGGTGACAACCCAGCGTGTCTCTTTGAAAGGCGGACGACCCAACTTGAACATAACTACCATTTGAAGGGAGATGAAAACCCAATCTTGAACTTAAAGTGTCAGTCGAAGGGATGTGACAACCCAACTTGAATATAACATGTCACTTTGAACGAGGTGACAACCCAATCTGTCTCTTTGAAAGGCGAACGATCCAAATAGAACATAACGTGCCATTTGAATGGAGATGACAACCCAATCTTAAACTTAATATGATTGGTGTATCACAAAGTCTGCAATAACGATGTTAGTAACAAATATAACATAAATGCAACATAACTTATGCAAACATGGCATCATGTGAGCAAGGTATTAACCAATGCGACAATTCAAACTTAATAACATCATGAATAATAATAAAAAATGTTAATTTGAAATGGAATAACAAAATAAAAAGTGTCATATTGAACGACATGACAAACTAATTTGAAAAAGAATTATTTTATTTGAGATAACAAATTAATTTTTAAAGAGATGTCATTTTGAAGGGCATGACTATCCAAATTTAAAAAGATGTCATTTTGAAGGGAATGACTACCCAAATTTTTTAAAAAAATGTCATTTTGAAGGGTATGACTACCCAAATTTTAAAAAAATGTCTTTTTGAAGGGTATGACGATCCAAAAATAAAAAGATGTCTTTTTGAAGGATAAGACGATCCGTAAATAAAAAGATGTCATTTTGAAGGATATGACGACCCAAAAATAAAAAGATGTCATTTTGAAGGATATGACGACGCAAAAATAAAAAGATATCATTTTGAAGGATATGACGACCCAAAAATTAAAAGATGTCTTTTTGAAGGATATGACGATCCGAAAATAAAAAGATGTCATTTTGAAAGATATGATAAATCATTTTTTTTAAATAAAAAAAAAATCTAAGATCACAAATCAACTTTAAAATGTGTCATTTTGAAAGGTATGACTACCCAAAATTTAAAAAGAACATCATTTTGAATGGCATGAGAGTATAAAAAAAAATTAAGATAACAAATCAACTTTAAATTGTGTCATTTTGAAAGGTATGACTATCCAAATTTAAAAAGATGTCATTTTGAAGGGCATGACTATCAAAAAATACAATACTAACAATGAAACAGTCCAGAAAGGATTAGGGACACAAGTTAATCTTAGTACCGCATTTCACCCTCAAACAGATGGCCAGACTGAGCGCATAATTTTGACACTCGAAGATATGTTACGGGAGTGCGCGCTAGACTTCAAGGGAAGTTGGGATGACCACTTGCCTCTTATTGAGTTCACATACAATAATAGTTATCATTCTAGCATCAGGATGGCACCGTATGAGGCTTTGTATGGGAGAAAATGTAGATCCCCCATTGGATGGTTCAAGGTAGGTGAGTCAGGGTTGATTGGACCCGACTTAGTCCAACAGACAGTGGAGAAAGTTAAGCTCATTCAGGAGAGGTTGCTAACAACTCAAAGCCAACAGAAGTCATACCTAGATGTGCGATGAAGGGACTTAGAGTTTTGTGTCGATGACTGGGTATTCTTAAAAGTCTCACCAATGAAGGGTGTTATGCGATTTGGAAAAAAAGGAAAGCTTAGTCCAAGATTCATTGGGCCATACCGGATCCTTCGGAGGGTAGGAATAGTGGCTTATGAGTTAGAATTGCCTTCGAGGCTAAAATCTGTTCATCCAATTTTCCATGTATCAATGCTACGGAAGTGTGTAGGAGACCCTTCTCGGGTTGTCCCAGTTGAGGATGTTCAGATCACAGAGGAGTTGTCCTACGAGGAAACTCCAGTTGCCATTTTAGATCAGCATGTCCGTAAATTGAGGACCAAAGAGGTGGCTTCGGTTAAAGTATTGTGGAGAAATAAGAATAGATAAGAGGTGACCTGGGAGGCTTAGGATGGCATGAGATCCAAATATCCTCACTTATTTCATACCCCAGGGTGATGGCATATCAGTTTATATTAGTGCAGTGAGGTTAGATACCTATCTAATTTTTTATTTTATTTTTATATATATTTTTGCTTACAATTATTGTTGTTGTCGTTGTATTTTTGCTCGCACTGTTATTGCGGAGCTATAGTGCTTAGCTATTTATGTCATCTTGTGAGACGCCTAGGTTAGAATTTCAACATTTCAGGTTCCTGGATAGTCACATTTAAAAGGGATACTCTACCTAAATTTTGGCAAATCCTAAGGACTTAACCGTGTTACTCAGATTTTTCATTCGAGGACGAATGTTTCTAAAGGGGGAAGGATGTAACACCCCGACTTTTTGAAATGTATAAATTGACTCGTATCTTCGTGGAAAGACTAGGAGGGTGGGTAATAAATTAAGAATGATGTGTTATGTGATATTTTAAGTGTTGAAGTGTGGTATCTCAAGTTTTGAAGTTAGGTAAGTCGCAAAATAAAAGTTGACGAAAGTTACCGTAAATTCCTTTTTAAAGATTTGTCTGAAATTTGGGTCAAATATCTCAGACGTTTTCTCCCAATTTATTAAGAGTTATGGTACCCACGATCCATGAAATTGAAGGTCTACGAGTCTAGTTTCCATCGCATCAACCCGTTTGTTTATACTACTTCAGAATGGAGAGATATTCGCGTTTTTGCAAGACCGCACAAGCAGGCATATGAGGTGGGTTCCCTAGGTCGGTGGAACTTTATATATATCATCTTCTTCGACTCTTCTTCATTTTATCTTCATTTTCCTTAGTGAAGAACCAGAAAGCTCACAAAACCTACAAAACTCACTTTTAGGACAAGTTACTAATTTTCGTGACTTAAGTCCTTGACAAAAGTTGTTCTACGCGTTAAGCTCGTCAATATGGTATAATTTGTTTTAGCAATTTCCTAGCATATCATACTTTGGTGTGTGGACAGCAGGGGTTTGGGCATATTTTAAAGTTTTGAGGTGTATTACAAGCTTATAATCAAGGTAAGACCCTTCTTTCATCGACTCTAGCTTTTATAAGTAGCAAATAGCAATTTGCGACAAAAATACATATCTTTTATCGTATTGTCATGGTATCTTTTATTTTTTTTGGTTGATTATGGTTCTACCTTGTTGTAGTATCGAGAGGGTTATGATTAAAAGTCGTTAGGCCACGTGAATTCAGCGAAAAAGGTATGCTAAGGCTATTCTTTTCTTACGGCATGTTTCCTTAAAGCCTAGGAGCAATGCAATAGAGTTGCTATCGTTGTTATACTTGTAGCCATTATTGTTGATTGTTGGCTGCTCGAGTGGATATAATCCTTTCTTATCGGGATTCTTATTTAGTAGTAGCGTCCATATGTTGGACACGACTTAGAGTCTATTTGTATAGGTTGCTTATAACTAAATTGCTCGCTTTTAGCTGTTGGATTGTTATTGTTTCCCTTTGGGATATTGTGGTTAGCTGCAGGAATGTGATCTATGCCTAGAAGGGCTATGTTTTGTCGACAAGGCTATATTGACGCCTAGAAGGTCTATGAGTTGCCTACAGGGCTTTATTGACGCCTAGAAGGGCTATGAGTAGCATACAAGGTAATATTAATGCCTAGAAGGGCTATGAGTTGCCTACGGGGCCATGTTGTTGCCTAAGAGGGCTATGAGTTGCCTATATGCTATATTGATGCCTAAGAGAACTATGTGCTGCCTACGGGGTTATACTATTACCTAAGAGGGCTATGTGAATACCTACGGGGCTAGGGGACTACTGATAGGGGTATATAGACTGATTGACACCTTCTGGGATTTTAGGGTCCTGGGTAGGTGGTCTTGTGTGCTGTTTGTACCTGCCGAGCTTATGTGGGCTTGGTTAGGTTGTTGTTTTGTTATTTTTGATAAGCTCAGATTTAGGAGCAGGTCAGTATGCTTATCTTATTCTTGATTTATTTACCAGATTACTCCAGTATATTAGGATACCTTCTCATAGTCTATTGTCTTTCATACTTTGTACATTATTTTGTACTGACGCCCCATTTCTGAGGGCGCTGCATTCATGCATGCAGGTCTTGACAGACGACCCAGTAGACCTCCTCAGCAATATGATTGACTTATATCTGGTTGGCTAGCCCCTTTCCTCCGTAGCTGCCAGAGTTGGGAGGTTTGTTAGCTTTTGTTGTATATATTTTCATGGGTAGGCTGGGGCCCAGTCACGCCAATCTTTACTACTCTTAGAGGCTTGCAGACTAGTGTGTGGGGTTTATAGCTACGTTATGGCCATGCTGGCCTAGTTTGTTGGTTTGTTGGTTTGTTGAAGCTTGTTAGTGGTGTGATGCATTGTCTTGATATACCTATTTTTAGTTTCGGTATAGAGATCATAGTGGCCTCGACGGCCCAATTAGGACTTCTGTGCTAGTTGGCTATTTCTTTATATGAACTATTGATGGATCTGTTTACAGGGGCCTTGCCGGCTGAGGGCTTAATTTTAAGCCGAGATATACTTGTTTGTTTTCTTGACTGCGTGTGGCTGCCATGCGCTAGTAGCAAATGGTTCAGCAGGGTCGGCTCGAGCCTGAGTTTTGGCATTAGGAGCCAGTTGCACCCCTTGAATCGGGGGCGTGATAAGAATGTACTAGAAGAATTGATAGTATTCGGTTAAAGATTACACCGGGTAACCTTCTTATTATTTATCTAAGGAGGAAAATAGTTTCTTTGGAAAAAGATCTGCAAACCATAGGATTTTTGAATGAATTTTCCTTGGCAAAATGTGTTGCCTTTAAAATTCTTTAGTTTGCAGTATGAGAGATGCACATTTTTGTTTGATAAATTAGTATGCCAAAATGTTATAGTTGGAAGGCTATTTGAAAAGAAAAGCATATCTATGTGATAATCTAAGAATATGTTTAATTCTGTTTGGAGACTAAAAAACTTTTGTAGTTTTGTACTCTATGTGGAATTTGATTGTGTCTGATTTTTGTAGACTAAAAACTTTTGTAGTTTTCTACTCAAGATAAATTAGACTATGCAATTGGTTTGAAGAATATGAAAACTTCACATAATAAGTCAATGTTGTACTTTTGATTTTCTATAAACTTTACTGTTATATAGAAACAAATTGTACAAAAATAAAATTCTTTATTGTTAGTATTCTAAATACTAAGTGGTATATCTATTTGTGATAGAGGAAAAATTCTTTATTGACATTGTGTAAATATTGTCAAATGGAATTGAAGCACTATAATTCCTTTGTAGAATAATATTTTCAAAAGAGGTTTCATGTTGCCAATGACACTTTGATAGCATGAGAAAAAAGATGTGGAAAAACTATTTTCAAATACTTGGAGAAAAAAATTGAGATCATATTTAAAATGCGGGGAGTTCTTTGCTTATGACAGAGATAAAATTAGACTTAGTGTCGAATTTAAATTTGAAGCACAAGATATGAAATTCAATAATACTTTTGTATTATGTTAGACTCACAAAATTCTTGGAGTATATTTGATATTGTGGTCGTTGAGTTTCTCTTTAACTAGTATATGGTACGACTAGTATGAAACTACCAAATTACATGTATACTTTTTCAAAATGATTGAGTTCTTTTATGATTTATGAAAAAGTGGTACTTAAAATGTTGTGCTTTTTCATGAAAAGATATGTCTATTAAAATAAAAGTATTTGTATAGACATGGATATTGGTGAATAGTCATTTGCCATGTTTTGTAAAAGAAGCATTTGGACTATATTGCCTTTATTGGACCTGATGAAACTTTGTTCATGGGTAGTTCTATAACAATCAAATTGAAAGTTATGGAAAGGTCCTTTTGAAAAGGACATTTGACAAGGCGATGACTCGAAACAATGTTTGTATCACACAACATTGTAAGAAATAGGAATAAATATTTGTGAGAAAAAGCTACCTCGCGGAGAGCTTTTCAAACTCAATATTTTTATTTGTTCTTACTTGCTTGAGTCAAATTGTTTGTGACATGAACACTTGGGACATGTCAATTACAAAACCTTGTAAGGAAAACAAATCAATTTAGAAGTTTTGTCTAACTTTGAGTGCAATTAATAAAAATGTCAAGTTTGTGTGGAATCTAAGTATGCTGAGCATTCTTATAAATCTGTTGAAAGGAACTCTAATCCCTTAGAGTTGATTTACACTGACATTTATGATATGAAGTCAACATCATCTCGTGGTGGAAAAAGTATCTTATAACTTTTATTGACAATTGCATTTGATACGGTTATGTCTATTTGCTGAATGGTAAAGATGAAGTAATAGAAACGTCTAGGCAATATAAAAATTGAAGTTGAAATCAGTTGGGAAAAAGATAAAAAGTGATAGGGATGGAGAGTATTGTTTAAACTAGGACTATTATGTAAATATATATATATATTGGAGTAGGGGTCAAGTATTAGTCCTAAGTGTCACGGACTTAGAGTCTTACTAAAGCTTTGTGCGGCACTTGACAACTTACTCACGAATCTTTTACGATCTTGTAAGCTCAAGTAAGCCCTTTGAAACAAAGATCGCTAAGAGAATGCAAAGAAAGACTTAGAAAGATTTGGAAGAAAGCTTTATATTTGCTTGGATGATTTACAAATGAGAGGCCTTTCTATTTATACTACCTCCTAAGAGCCTAAGTTTAAATAATATTTACTTTACAAGTCCCTACTTATTTACACTTTGATCCCTTCTCTAGAAATCTCTACACTTTCTAGGAAATTCTAAGGATTTCTTGGAAAATATCTAGTCCCTCTTCTAGAATTCTCTACCAGCCTAGAGAATTCTAAGGCATTCTAGAGGCTTCTAAGGAAAGATCTAGAGAATTCTATAGTCTTCCACTAACCTCTCCATAACTCTAGATTTTTCCCACTTATTTTTATGCCAAATTTTATTTACAAAGTGGCGGGTCATGACACTCTCCCCCACCTATTGATGTGACGACTGTGTCGCATAACTGCTGCATGGACAATTGAGTCTTGTCTTTTTGTATGTGCGACCAGTAGTCCATTGACTCGATCAAGGCCCTCATGCAACTCATTTAGATTCTTTCTGATCTAATCTAGATCGGCCTTATGATCTACCTGTTTTCTAGGAAGTGCGCCCCTTGACGACTTCTTTGACATCACGACATTGTTCCTTTCTGGAACCTTCTCTATGCATGGTGGCAAGGACCTTTTTGCACCATTGTCTTCTTTCAAACTTGCAATGGTGTCTATAAACACCGACTCCTTCTTTTTAGGGCCCATTACGAGCTGCATGGCTGTTAGATGGACTTGTTCTTCTGTCTTTGGTACCTTAATCAGGGGCACCGTACCTGATCCTTCTTGCTCCATGACTAGAAGTCGTTGGAGGTAAGGGTCGATCACCGTGTGGCACTGCTGGAAGAACTCTTGCCCAAGAATAATGTCAAAGAGATCTAGAGGAGCGACAGTGAAGTTGGTCTTACCTTGCCACTTGTCTAGTATGATACGTACTTCATGCGCGACTCTACACATGGGAGTCGGTGGTGCATTGACCGTCCTGAGTTAGGCGTTAATTGGACTGTAACTCAACCCCAACCTTGTTGTTGTCGTCTTGGTCATGATATTGGCCTCTGCACCCGTGTCGACCATAGCACGAGCGGGTCTTCCATTAATCGTGAGGTCGACATACTACGCGTCGTATCCTCTTGGCTGCTTCGTGATGGCTCCGCATAATCCTATCAAGCCCAATTGCATCGTTTCTACGCCTTGTCATTGCTCATGTGCATCCTTCTCCTTCCGCTCTCGTAGGATAACACCAAGGCTCTTCAGTTCAGGGCACCTTGCATAGCCATGCGGCCCACCGCATATGTAGCAACCACTTCTTTTGGCAGTCTCTGCCTTTCTCTCTGTGTCGCCATGACGTTCAGACTTCTTGCCATCAGACTTATAAGTATCATGCTTCTTGGGATGTGGCCGCTGCTCCTCGACTTTGCCATGATCTCCCCCACTATGGTCATGACTACCTCTCATCTCCTCTTATCTGGCTATGTTGGGATTTTCATGCCTGAAGTCTGTCAAAGCTTCGGCCTGTGTGATGGCTTCATTGATAGTCCTGACCTGCCAGCGTTCCAACTTCGTCCTGGCCCAATTTTGCAGCCCCATCCATGAAGTGGAACAACACATCATCATTCGTGAGGTTAGGAATATGAAGCATGATGGTGGTAAACTCCTGCACATATGCGCGTATGCTTCCCGTTTACTTCAGCTCCCTAAACTTGCGCTTCGCCTCATAGATAACGTTGTTAGGGAAAAAGGCTTTCTTGAACTCTTCCCAGAATTGCTTCCAGGTTTTGATGGTGCACGTCCCCTTCCCTATCTTGGCCTCCTTGCGCCTCCACCATAGCATGGCCATCTCCGAAAGATACAACACAACGGTGTTGATCTTACTCTCGTCGCTCTTTGGCCTGTTGCACTTGAAGTAATTCTCCAAATTCCATAAGAAGTTCTCCACCTCTTGCGCGTCACAGACGCCTTTAAACATAGGTGTCTTTGGAGCCTCGACCTTGGCGTCCCTATCACGGTCAAGCGATGATGATCGATCCTCCAACTTACATGCCCTCCTTGAGTGCTTTCATCTCTTTCTTCATGGTCTCAATCGTGCTCAACACCTCCATGAGCCGACACTCCAAGGAAGTGATGGCCTCCTTCATCTCGAACTCGGCCCGCTGACGTCCCTCAAACTCCTTACGGATGTTTTCGGTCTCCTCAAGGCTGAAGTCTTCAAGAGTTTTGAACTTGCCGTCGGCCACACTCATACGCCGACCTAATATCTCCACGGCCTGCCTCACCACTTCAACCCTTGCGACCCATTCTTCTTCGGCGGTGACGTCAATGGCCTCATCGCCAACTTCCTCGTCACTTGCTTCGGTGGTCGAAGATGGATGAGATGTTAGCGCGTCGCTTAGTGTGGGGTTGAGCAGCATTTCCTCAATACTCTTTTGGTGCCTCTTTCCCTTGCGGTTCTTCTTTCCACCATCCAAACGGACGTTGGTGGTGCTAGCGGCGTTCACGTCTCCTTCGTTAGACATTCCCTTAGTATCAAACCTCGCTCTGATACTATGTTGTCATGAACTTAGAATCTTACTAAAGCTCCGTGCGGCACTTAACAACTTACCCACGAATCTTTCACGATCTTGTAAGCTCAAGTAAGCCCTTTTGAAACTAAGATCGCTAAGAAAATGCAAAGAAAGACTTAGAAAGATTTGGAAGAAGACTTTATATTGCTTGGAAGATTGCTTACACTTTGTTGGATGATTTACAAATGAGAGGCCCTTCTATTTATACTACCTCCTAAGGGATTAAGTGTAAATAATATTTACTTTACAAGTCCCTACTTATTTACACTTTGATCCCTTCTCTAGAAATTTCTACAAGGATTTCTTGGAAAGCATCTAGTCCCTCTTCTAGAATTCTCTACTAGCCTAGAGAATTCTAAGGCATTCTATAGGCTTCTAAGGAAAGATCTAGGGAATTCTAGAGTCTTCCACTAACCTCTCCATAGCTCTAGATTCTTTCCACTTATTTTTATGCCAAATTTTAATTACAAAGTGATGGGTCATGACATAAGTTTACTCTAATTCTACTTGTCAACAAAGTATTAGTTGTATCTATATATACCTCTATTATGAGATGAATAAACGATGCGAAAGAAAAAATATTCTCTAAACCTAAAAGCCTACATGGTATCAGAGCAATCAGATTCAAAAAAAAAAATTGAATCCCCAACCTCGTTTTTTCCGAGATAGGCGAAACTACGCCTTCCTCTGGCACAACGATAAACTCTACGTCAATTATAGTTCAACAAGACAACTCGCCCTTTTCAACGGGAGTTATCCTTGATGAAACAAATTTCTCATTATGGTCTCAATTGATGGAGATGCGTATCGGAGCTCGAAACAAGGTTGATTACCTTATCGGTGAAGCAAAGAAACCTGAACAAACTGACTCGGGTTATGCAATATGGATTACAGAGAATCAAAAGGTGAAAAGCTGGTTGATTGACTCGATGAGTCCCACCCTGATGCAACGGTTTATTAGGTTTTCCACGACAAAGGAAATTTGGGAAGCAGTTGCCAAAACATTTTATGATGGTTCTGACGAAACCCGATTGTTTGAACTAAATCAAAAATCCTTCACCACTATGCAGAACGAAAGACCCCTGTCCACGTACTATAACGAATTGGTTGTTATTTTTCATGAAATTGATCACCGAACAAATACACATGATGGATATGTTGAGGGTATTCTTCAGATGCATTCTATGATATATGGCAAGGCTACGAGTTCATATATTTCTTAATGGACTTGATGCAGAATTTGATCAAGTTCGTGGTGAGATTTTAAGAAAGGATCCAAAGCTTGACCTTGAAAGTACATATGCATATGTCCGAAAAGAAGCTCAATAGAGGCAGAGTATGGGCAGTGCTCGGCTAATTCCTGAGAATTCTGCAATGGCTGTCCATCGTAGTAGTTCTGTTAAAGATCGAACTAATCAGTCATCTGGTAAGCATACTAATCTTATTTGTAGCCATTGTGGTGAATCAGTACACTCAAAACAACGATGCTACGAGATCATTGGCTATCCAGATTGGCTAATCTATTTGTAGCCATGACTATATCAGGAAACAATCAGTCAAACAATGATGGTAAAATAGAACCTCGTGTCTATATGACGCAACCAGGTATTACGGTAATAATAATGTTAATGTTAATATTACTACACTTTCTAGGAATAATACTTGGATTATAGATAGTGGAGCATCTCATCACATGACCAAAGACCCAAGCGAATTTCAATCATTAAAACCATCTTCTCATCCCTTTATTTCTACCGCTAATGGTGGTACTTCTCCCATTATCGGAGAAGGACCATTTGTCTTAACAGATGCTTTAAGACTTGACACTATTTTGGTTGTACCTACTCTAGATCATAATTTTCTATATGTTAGCAAAGGTACCTCCTCTCTCAATATAACCTTTTAGCCTCTATTTTTTGTATCTTTCAGGATATTCTGATTCGGAGGACTCTTGGTTATGGTGTTAAGCGACACAATCTCTACTTTATGGAATGACTAAAGGTGGAGAGAAGAAATTCAGCCATGCATTCCGCACATATGGGGTTGAGAAAGCACGGGACAATGTATGGTTATGACATAGACAGCTCAAACATATCTCATTTGGTTATATTCAGAAACTCAAACCAGATTTGTTTTTAGGTTTAGATAGCTCAGTTTTTCATTGTGACATTTGTGAATTAGCAAAAATTCATCGTGTTCTATATTTACCAAGTTTGAATAAATGTTCTGAACCTTTTGTTGTTATACATTGTGGTATTTGGGGCCCTACGAAAGTTGAAACTTTGTCTCAAGCTCGTTATTTTATTACTTTCATAGATGAATGTACTAGGATGACATGGATATCATTACTTCGAAAGAAGAGTGATGCGTATATTGCATTTAAAGATTTTTATAATATGGTAGGCACTCAATATTAGCGACAAATCCGTGTTTGGCAATTTGACAATACCATGGAATTTATGCAATCTACTGTTGACGAATACCTTCGGCAATGAGGTATACGTCATCAAACATCTTGCACATACACACCGCAACAAAATGGCCTAGTAGAAAGAAAAAATAGACAGATTATGGAGATTGTCCGTGCATCTCTCTTTGGCATGAATATGCCAACTATTCATTGGGGTGAAGTGGTTAAGTCTACGACATATCTTATTAATCGGGTTCCATCTTGAGTCATTAATTTTGAGACTCCGCAGCAAAAGTTCTATTCTCTTTGTTCTCTTCTGCATCTACCAAACTTAGAGCCAAGTGTGTTTGGTTGCACATTATACACTCACATTCCTAAAGCTCTACGAGGAAAATTGGATCCGTATGCAAGACGGTGTGTGCTTGTTGGCTATTCGGAATTTTAGAAACGATACCGGTGTTATGATCCACAAAATAAGAAACTATATGTTACTCTTAATACATCTTTCCGTGAGTCAGAACTATATTATAAAGGTAAAGTTACACCCTCATCTCTTCAGGGGGAGAATGACATAGAAGAGACTAGGATGAATGGAGCTTTAGGGGGATAAATTGAGTTCTTGGAATTAGAAGCTCACGAGGAAAGATTAAATGCAGGTTCTAATATCTCGAAACAAGACATTGTCACACATGAAGATAATGAAAGAATCAGGAAGTCGCAAATGAAGACAATGAAGGAATTATTCTAGAAAGTACAACAATCACTCCATTAACCAATGAGTCCTCTCAGAATGTTCTACTTGAACATATACCTGAGGTACCTCTTAATTACTCTTTAAATGAACTTAAAACTATGTCTAATGATTCTCATTCTCCTACTTCCCGCTATCCAATCAGAAAAACTAAAGGTATACCGAGAATACAATATGAACCTGATCTTAATGCCAATTCAAAATATCATATTAGCAATTATACCTCCACCAAAAGATTATCAACCTCATATGCTCTAACTGTTAGTCAATTGTCCAAAGTATCTATTCCTAGTGGTGTGCAGGAAGCATTAACAAAATTACAATGGAGAAAAGCGATGAATGAAAAAATGGAGGCCCTGCAGAGAAATCAAACTTGGGAATTGGTTTCGCTACCCAAAGGAAAGAGGACTGTCGGGTGTAAATGGGTGTATATTGTAAAGCTTAAAGCAAATGAAAGTATTGATAGGTATAAGGTGAGGCTGGTAGAAAAAGAATACACGCAGAAATATGGAGTGGACTATCAGGAAACATTTGCACCAGTAGCTAAACTTAATACTATTCATATCTTTATATCAGTTGCAGCAAATACAAATTGGCCATTGCAACAATTTGATGTAAAAAATGCATTCTTAAATGGTGACTTGGAGGAAGAAGTTTTCATGGATCTTCCACCATGAATAATGCAGGAGCACATTTACAGAAACAAGGTACGCAGATTAAAGAAGGCATTATATGGATTAAAGCAGTCACCACGGGCATGGTTTGGACGTTTCACATTTGCAATGACATCGATGGGTTATAAACAGAGTAACTCTAATCACACTTTGTTTATCAAACACAACGAAGGGAAGGTAACAACGTTGATTGTATATGTTGATGACATGGTCCTGACTGGAAATGATTATAATGAAATGGATCAACTTCAGAAGGTTTTAGCATCAAAATTTGAAATGAAAGACCTAGGACAATGCGATATTTTCTAGGCATTGAAGTATCAAGGTCAAGACAGGGAATTTCCCTTTCTCAGAGAAAATATGTACTAGACTTGTTAATGGAGACAGAGATCCTAGCATGCAAGCCAATTGATACACTTGTGGAGACAAACCACAAACTTGGAAACTCTTCGGGAGAGAAAATAAAAGATGTAGGCAGATATCAACGTTTAGTAGGGAAGTTAATCTATCTGACTCACACAAGGCCAGACATCGCATATGTTGTAAGTGTTATGAGTCAGTTCATGCATAACCCAACAGAAGATCATATGGAAGTTGTCTATAGAATTTTGTGATACTTGAAGAGTGCTCCAGGAAAAGGATTGTTGTTCTTGAAGAATGAAAAAACTGTCATCGAAGGCTACATAGATGCAGATTGGGCAGAAGATCTCTTGACCAGGAAATCAACATCAGGTTATCTCACTTTTGTTGAAGGCAATCTTGTCACGTGGAGAAGTAAGAAGCAAAAGGTTGTCGCGAGGTCTAGTGCAGAAGCAGAATTTTGAAGGATGGCCAATGGCTTGTGTAAGCTACTATGAATTAAAAATGTTCTGAAGGATCTTAGAATTGAATGTACAGGACCTATGAACTTATTTTTTGATAACAAAGTCGTTATTCAAATAGCACAAAACCCTGTTCAACATGATCGGACTAAGCATGTTGAAATTGATCGACACTTCATTAAGGACAAGTTAGATCAAAAGATTATACATTTTCCATTTGTCAAGTCTGAAAGTCAGTTGGCAGATGTACTCACCAAGGTTGTATCAGGAAAGGTCTTCCACGAGATGATTGGCAAGTTGGGCATGATAGACATATATTCACCGCCTTAAGGGGAGTGTTGAAACTAGGACTATTATGTAAATATATATATATCTTGGAGTAGGGGTCAAGTATTAGTCCTAAGTCTACTCTAATTCTACTTGTCAACAAAGTATTAATTGTATATGTTTACATCCCTACTTTATTTAAATAGGGCGAAATGTCGTGGTGACTCGAAAAATAATAAATTGAGTCGACTTTTAAAAAAATTCAAGAAAAAAATTGTTTCAGAGAATTTCGCTACCTAATTTTAGAAAAAAAATTAGAAAACCATTAAGTGATCTACGAAACTAATATTCTAGGTAAGGGGTTCAAGTTATTTTGAAGGGAATGTGTTAGGCATCCTCTAAAATCCACAATGGTGAGTCTTGACTGAGTTTATTTTTTCAAATTGAGTAGAAGATAAAAACAATCATACAATATACACAAGTAATAAAATAAAATAATATAAAAACAGCTTAAACTTACCTATCGTCAATAATATACAATAATGAATCAAAAATATTGTTCGAACTTTGTTCGAATAGCTTCAATGAAAAGCAACTCCGAGTACCTATAAGACATTTAGTAAAAGTGTTAGTGGTAGATAAATACGAATAAAAATAAATGAATTAAATAATGAATTCAAAATAAAAACCCGTCTTATTAACATGAGAGGTCTTGAAAATCGACGAAAATTTCTTCATCGGCCATTTTTAACATACAAAATATATATGAATTTGAACTAAATTTCCATTTTTTGCAATGTGGAGGCGTCCAAAACCGACGGAGAAATTTTCTCATTGGCCAATTTTTAACTACAAAATATATAAACTTAAATTAAATTTCCGTCTTTTAAAATGGAGAGGCCTCAAAAACCGATGGAGAAATTTTTTCATTGGTCATTTAACTTGTAATGTATAAGCTAATTACTACAGCACTTGGAAGAAGAATAACTAAACTATTTTAAAGAAATATTTAAAGATAAGAACAAACAAACACTTAATAAGAAAACAATCAATACATAACAAAGAAATCAACCAAGAACTAATTTGAGAATTGAAACTCTAATAGATTAAAAAATAAGTAAAAACTTGAATTAAAACAATAGAAACTAAACTATAATAAATGTAACCTGACCGATTGAGGCAACTACATGAAACAATATGAAATATAATTAATAGCAACTTATCATAATGACACATCAATAAATAGAGAATGATATTACGCTTGAGAAAATTCCTTAACCACTAGATATTTTGTTTAGAATAAAAAAAATTCAAAGCATAACCATATAAGAGGCAAAACACACAGCAAATCAAATACAAAAATGGTGAATAAACAATCAAAACAAAATGACATGGTAAAAATATTAACACAGCTAATCAGAACTTTATCAAAGAAAAACGAAAAATGAAAATGACACCGGCCAAATCTAAAGCGCAGAAGATAAACAAAGTAAAATAGCAAATGATAAAAATAAAGAGGCTTACCCATTTGCTGGAATTGACAGTGTTGTGCTGCTGATTTGAACTAGTGAGTGAGTTCATTGATTGTTAAATCTTGAAGCTCAAAACTTCCAGGTGGTCCTTCCGGCAGTGCTCGCTTGCTGTTGTTGACCGGTTTGGAGTGAGATCTAGTGGTTTTGGGTCGGAGATGACTGCATGGAGCTCGGTTCTTTTGCCCGGAAAAAGAGGGTATTTGGGTCGTGGGGTCGTGGGTCTTGGGACTGGTTTCTGGTTGATTTGGGGGTTTGGTTGGCTGGCTTTCGGTCGGAGAAAACAGAGTTTGTTGGTTGTGTGAGCTCGTCGGATAAGAGGGAGAACAGTGAGGGTGTTGTCACTGGTAGCAGCGGGCTTCTGGTGGTTTTGTGGTGAGCTCGTTTGGAGCTTGTTTCGGAAAATGTGGCGAATGGAGATGGGGTTTTGGGGTCTGGAAAAAATGGAGAAACGGGGAGGCAGGGGTGGTGTGAGCTGGTGGTTTGTTGCTTGTCGGAGCTTTGAGCAGCAGCGGCGCGGGTTTGCTAAAATGCCTGCAAAATGAAGAGAATCGTCAAAGAAAAAGGGGATGGGGACCAGGGGCGGCTCAACGTTATCAGAGGCCTAAAGCGAAATCTTAATTAGAGGCCTAAAATCTAGATAAACTTCACATGCATTTATTGAAAATTTATTTTTCTTACATTTTTAAATACAAAGTATTACTTAATATTTTTTTTAATATATAAATGATCTATTCGATTTCTTTTTCAATTATTAGTTTTAAATAAAATTTTATCAATTCAACGTTGAAAAATATTATTTTACTTATATGAATTGTTAACATAGTTCTACAAGTAATAAGTTGACAAAATTCAAATAAATATAAGAGTTAGAATCATAGATTTGATGAAGTTGATAATTTGGTTACCCCACAT
>JAJOOO010003132.1:0-25566 GCA_029582685.1 Solanum piurae | reverse complement strand
ATATATCTTTATATGAAAAATAAATATTTTGTTTTATTCGTTCATTTAACAAATTAATAAAGTTTTATTTATACGTTTTTCTCATACTATCTTCAATATTAAATAATTTTAAAAAATAGTAGAGTCAAATTACTATTCTCTCCTTATGGATTCTAAGAAAAGAGAGATATCCTTGCGCAAGGCGAAAGATCGATGTCCTTCAGAATTCTAAAAAGATCAAGAATTGCGTGCCTTTAGATCCCGTCTTTCTTGATTCATAATCAAGACGAAAGATCGGATGTACTTGTTCAGGTCAGGTCTATGACTTGGCGATCAGACGATATATGGATAGAACTTATAACGGGGTCTCGAAAAATAAGTAATTTCTGCTGGGCTCAAAAGAGGCTCATTTATGCTAATCAAATTAGTACTCGTGCGGAAGTATTCCTCTATCATAGAAGGTGTGAAGTAGGCGGGGTCTTTAAAGCAAAAAAGCAAAGCAAGAGGGATGCGGGCAGAGGGGGGTTTCTCGATAGTCCAAAACTAGTGATCTAGGCTTCTCCAGCAAAAAATCGACGCATGTTAATTCTCGAAATTGAAAAAAAAAATCGGGTCCAGACCCACAAATGAATAGGAAGCGCAATGAAAGAGGGTGATGGCTTTCTAAATGAGATTGAGTTCCACGAAACAACAAGATCTTATTTGTAACAAGTGATTTTGTTGGTTGGTTAATTGGTCACATTTTATTCATTAAGTTTTAACTTATCATTAATAAAACTAGTTTTTATAAAAGATAGCTCTACTTAAAAAAAAATCCAAAAAAATATATTAAATCAACAAGGATTAAATAATATGAAACGAAGAACGTACTTGGTTAAAGAAAGGTGAACAAACATTTGAAAAGCACAATAACCACCCCCAAAATATATAGTCGCTTTAATAAAAGTGAAAATTATTCATATATAAAATAGTTTTTCTGTAGGAACAAAAAAAAATCAATAGGCAAAGAAAGTGTGGACCCTAAAACAAAAAAGGATCTCATGAATGTGGGGACTTCTCATCCAAAAATGTCGGCAAATACAAATGCGCCAATCTTTCTGGACCGCTATGACTATTATCACAGTAACCAACTACTGGACTTGCAGATAATGGAATATGCAAAAACAGAATAAGATAACCATAAAAACAAGGGAGAGAGAGATCACTAGACACAAAAATGTAATGACAATAGTAAATTTTTAAATTAACATTATAAAAATGGGGTTGAATTTAAGCTTAATCAGAATAAATAGAAAGAAATCACCACAGTTATAGTTATTTCGTGCAAAAATGTTGGAGGAAAATCATGACTTAGACAAGATGAAAAAGGAGACGAGTCTTTAATTTTTTATCGTATATACATGCGAAGAAAATGGAGGAGAAATCCTGACAAATATAATATTTATTAGACAGGCGGTGGAAACTACCAAGTTGGAGTGGGGCAGAAGGAATTTTTGGTGGAGCGGTGAAATGCGTAAAGAACACCAACAACGAAAACACTCTACTAGGCCGACTGACACTAGTTCAAAATTAAATGAATTGTCCTTGCATAAATTCAGCAAAAACAAATGTGATTATTAATATAACTATGGCTATTTTCACAGTTACCAATTGACCAGTAATATATAATCTCCAAACCACTCTTTCAATTTTTTCTTCCAAATATTGGGATACAAAAGAGAATAAGAAGATAATGGATATGGTGAGACATCTAAGCTTAATAAGAGGTCTCGATCGATTTTCACTTTCTAGAATTGACGGAACTCTTGATATGACATGCTTCCCTTATAATGAACACATAGACCCAAATTTGAATTAATCGAAGCCAATGAATTCTGAACATAAAATAAATAAAGAGAGAGAGGAGGGTGTCAATCGAGGAAGATAATTTTAAGTTATCATTGACATATATATTTACATCATACAAGCAAATCGTTAGTACATACGAAAATTAAAAGAGATGAAGAAGGTAGGAAATTAAAATAAAACACACAAAGGGAGCAAGAATAGATGAAAAAAAGGGTCCTCATTAGTTAGTTAGCCTTAGTAGCCCAAGGATTAGGAATGGAACCCTTTAAATCTCGTACTATCTGTTTTGCTATGCCTCCCCTTTTAGGTGGCACCGTTGGTCCTCTGTTGTTGCCATTAGTATTTTTGTTGTTTTGGGCACCAGATTCATCTTGTCCACCACCCTCATTAGAATCACCATGACTTTCTCTTGTGTTGCCTCCACTTCTGCCACTCATGTTTCCTGCTACTTCTGATCACTCTCTACCTAACACTTTTTCTTTCTTTCTTTGTTACTCTCTTACTGGTTATATAGACTTTTTCAAAAAGGAAATGATGTTGAATATATAATTATATCATTAAGTAATAAAAAGTGTGCACTCTCTAATAACTTAAGTTTTTAGATGAAATGTTTACACACTTTAACATGGTGGTATCAGAACAGGTAAAGACCCTGAGATCGAATTTCACTGCCACTCATATCAAAAATGAATTTTCATGCACGTGTTTGGATCATGAAAAAAGAAGAAGTCTAGTCTAGTATATCTCACCGCCACCCATATCAAAAAAGAATTTTCACATGAAAAAAAATAAGTTTAGTCTAATCAATCTTACTACCACGCATATCAAAAGCTAATTTCTACGTGTTTGACCCATAAAAAGAATAAGTCTAGTCTAGTCGATCTATCCATCATTCATATCAAAAAAGAATTTCCACGTGTTTGACCCATAAAAAGAATAAGTCTAGTCTAGTCGATCTATCCATCATTCATATCAAAAAAGAATTTCCACGTGTTTGACGATGAAAAAGAATGAACCTAGTGTTAAAGCAAAAAGTCTCACGTTGATGGCTAATGAGATGGGTGGACTCCTTATAAGGCTTGGACAATCCTCCTCCCTTTGAGCTAACTTTTAGGGTGCGAGTTAGGCCTAAGACCTAATTTAACACCTAGACTAGTCATCAAGGAGAGAAAATTTAACTAGTGGAAGTCCAGTCTAGTCATCAAGGACAGGAAATTTAAGTAATGGACGAGAAGAATTGGTCCCATTAAAGAGCATGCGTATTGTACAGTTGCATCATATCTATTCATCATTCATGAACCTTAAATAAATTGTCCATCTTTACTTTTGTACTCCTTTACTTTTTCTCTACCTTTGATCATGACACCAATTTAGAATTTGAAGATCACGACAACACCATTATTTTGTCATTAGTCGTGTAAGTAGTTAGTAGTAGCAAATGTAGATCAAATATGGATTTTAGCAAGTACTTAGAGTGATAGCTTAGTGATTAAGAAAGAGAAAAGTAAACATAGTTTTGATCCCCGATATGACATTTTTTGATATTATAAGCCCTTTAAAGTGAAACCAATCAAAAATGGTAATGGAAAAGTGACCAATTGGGATTTGAACTAAGGATGTAACCACTTCAAACCTAGCTCCAAACTTTTTAATACACTTGAAACTTACCTCCAAGTTACTAGGTTCATTATATATATATAAATATTGACATCTTCTTATTATTAATTTGAAAGAATTCGACTTAAATATTATGACATCATTAAAATTTTATCCTTTTTTCTTTTCGCATGGTAATACAAAGCAAGAGGTTAGAAATTTGATTGTTTCTGATAATGAAAAGAACTTTTATTTTATGTGAAATTTATTGCGATATCGACAAATCAAAAGTGTTCATTTGTTTTCCTAAAAATTTATACCTGCACAAATAAGTTCACGTGTTTTTGAAGCAAATTGAGTACTTAGTAGAAAGTTTCAACGTCCATACATAAATAAATTAGGTTATTAAGTATTATATATTTATTACATATACATAGTATAGTATGAAATTTTAATTTCTTAATAAAAGTTTGAAAGAAATTATATATCCACCTCCCCAAAATATATATAATTTGTCGCACATCCTTTGAAATCTGAAGAAAGCTTTTTCAGCAAGGGGTAGGGCAGTCAATCTCGACAGTTCAAATTTAATAAGTACAAAACCACGTGATCTGTCCTACGTACCCCACTGAAAAAATATTTAAAATATTAGTGGTCCTTGATAATGAATGCAGTGACATAGCCACATATGACTTAGGTGACCAATTAGACATTTTTCGTCAAAATATATTATGTATAAATATAAAATATGATATATATTAAATTTTGAACACTTTTAACAAAAAAATTGATTTCACCTAAAGAAATGAATGTGTGCATGTACAATCCAAATAAAATTTACTGGTACATATTTTAAATTTAAGACTATAAAATTTTATTTTAAAAATTCTATGTTCAATTAAACGGTATTAAAATTTAAAAGGTAAAAATATTCAATAAAATAAAATAATATAGTATGAAATATGTTATTTTATCATTCTGATCAAATTTTCTTGCTAAAAGAATTTTTCCTTAAAATTAAAATGAAATACATCACTTTTAGAAGTAGGGAAATAATAAATTTATTTTATCAACCTAACTTTGAGAATATTCAAAGACGTGAGTCATTTCTTTGAATATTCAAATGACTCACAGAAAATGAGGAAATATGTACATATATTCATATGATTGTGACCTGCATATTAATTATGTGTAGCATTTCATTAAAGAAGTCAGTCATAGATTTGCAAAATCCTCTTAAGAGGCGGCTTGAGCTTATTGCAGTTGATTTATCTGATTTGATATTTTTTTGTATGTGTTAAATTTTATTTAAATTATATAACAAAAATTAGGTGGAAATTCATAATATTAGAAACATAATAAATTATGTGCTAAAAACTTTAAAGGTTAACTTATTGAAGGTAAATTCTGAATCTACTTCAATTTTTCAAAAGTTTATTGTCAAGTATCTTTTTATTTTTATTTTTAACATTTAAAGACATCTGATTTACCCGTAAAGTGATTGAGTTGATACAACAAGTAGTATTTTATAAGGAAAATCATAGATTAATTTTTCCTACCATGTGTTTTCAATCGAGTTCATCGCATCAGATATACTTAGTATATAATGTATATATTTTTGTGTGATTTGCGAACTGTTATATAAACAAAATTTATAGTGAAAAAATGTAATGAGCCGGAAAGTCATTTTTAGAAAATTTTACAAAATTATAGTTTTATCCCTCCCGATAATTTTCCCGAGTAATTTATAATCAGTAAGTGAAGTTGGTTTGAGAATTTTAAACTATTCTTTTAACTATAGTTAATTAATTGATACGTAATTGTAGATAATTAACTTAATCGATAGTTAATGGGCTAAAGTGATAATTTATTTAAGACCCTATACTATTTGACCCACATATAATAAAATAAGTGGGTAAAACTTATCACTTTTTGTACTAATTAATTCAGAAAAGAAATAAACAAAAGAAAGAAGGAACGGACGAAGGGTTACGACCGCTGCAGGTAAAACTTCAACTGAAGTTTCAATTTCTCTACGCATGTATTAATTGCTCTTTATAGTGCTTATGCTTTCATTAAATGCTACATATATATGTATATAATAATATTATGTTAGCATTAAATTGAAAAAGAGTTTTTGGACTAAAGAATTGGCAGGTCGTAGGTGTTTTAAGATTTGAATGTAAATGGAGGAAGTAGGTGTTTTAGGTGTTGGCCAATCAAATTTTGAAAGGGTTGAGGCCATGATTGGATGACATGATGAAATTAGTAGTTAGGAATATAGGGTATATCAAATTATGGTTTGAAACAGTGGTTTCCTCGTGTAATTGATGTCATTGTTTCGTTGATTTTCGTATTAATACAAAATTCTAATTCAAGTTTTGATATATTGGTACATGTCAATAAGTGTTAGATGTATGGTATTATGTGAATACCCTTAGATTTATGATATTGGAAAGAAGTTGGAACTTAACCCTACGCTTGAAACTTAAGAACTTGTTTATAAATTCGGGGTCAGTTATTGGGTCTAGACTAGACACAATAATATGAATGTTGTTATTTTCGAAATCTTATCGTGGTCATCTATTTGAATAGATTGCTTTGAGTTGGAAATTCAATGAAAAGGGAAGGCTCAAGTCCCGGAGTGAATTCTTGATTGATTGAGGCAAGTGGATTTCTAAACCTTTGTTAAGTGTATAAAATTCGTGTATTTCCTTGTGATATGTGTTTGGGGGTAATGAGACTTGGTGATGGGTTGACTTGTACATATTGATTATTTTCTAATGATGAAAAAGGGGTAATAAAAGGCAATGTGTTTAATTGTTGATGTGTGATGTTTGACACTGGGTTAAAAGGCTTGTTGAATCATTGTTGATGTTGTATCACGATTGTATTATTGTGAATTGTGTATTGTTATGAAAATGGTCATCTCCTCATTATTTGTGTGAACATGTCATTTGCATTGGTTCTAAGACATGGTTGTTATAAGTGTTATGTGATAAGAGGATGTACCATTTTGAGGGACGTATCGCG
Source organism: Solanum piurae (assembly GCA_029582685.1). Taxonomy (NCBI): domain Eukaryota; kingdom Viridiplantae; phylum Streptophyta; class Magnoliopsida; order Solanales; family Solanaceae; genus Solanum; species Solanum piurae. The sequence continues at coordinate 19,110 of JAJOOO010003132.1, read as the reverse complement.
CGCAGCGATGGATATTATATTTCGAGGGACGTATCGCGCGCCGCGATGGATACTATATATCGAGGGACGTATCGCGCGTCGTGATGGATGCATGGACAGATATGTCCCCCATGGGTCCCGGACTGAGAGACAGCGGGTGTGTATCACTAGGTTAGACATGCATCACTATACTTGACATTGCATTCCATTGCATTGCACATATTTATCATTAGTGAACTTGACATTGTGTTTTGCTGATCTTGTGAGTGTCTTTCTGTGGAACTTTGATTGGTGAATATTGAGCTTGTTGTTGAGGATATGTAATTGTTAGAGTGTTGTTGTTGAGTTGTGTGCTATATGAATTATGACCTGTTAAGTTTTAAGCAGGTTGTAGTCGTGGAGATTGTAATTGACGAATATTGAGCTTGTTGTTGAGAATATGTGATTGTTAGAATGTTGCTGTTGAGATATGTGCTATGTGAATTGTGAACTGTTAGGTTGTGCTGATTTTATGCAGATTGTAGTTGTGGAGGTTCAGCTGGGGTGTAAGGAGTACCCGTATTCTATCCCCTTAGCTTGTGTTTAGAGGTTTACTTGTTGAGTACCGCGTGGTTTGGTACTCACCCCTTGCTACTATATTTTTTTATAGGTTACTAGCCCGAACCTTTGTGATATATTCTCTTCTTTTCTGAGGCTTATTGGAGATTTTTGAGGTAGTTGTTTGTCAACTCAGCAGACCTTCTTACTCCTGTTTATGATCTTGTTCTACTCCAGAAACAATGTCATATGAAACTTGTATTTTTCTTTTGATTCAATTGTAATACTTTAGAGGCTTGTACACGTGACAATCAGATTTTTGGGGTATTTTTGAGTTTATTATGCATTTTATTGTAATGGTTGAGTTTTAGGCTGACTTGTCTTGGTGGGTTAAGACGAGTGTCATCACGTCCATTTTTAGGTCGTGACAGAATGATATCAGAGCCCCAGGTTCATAGGTCTGACCTGTGTACAAGCCGAGTCTAAGTAGAGTCTCGAGGATCGGTATGGAGACGTATGTACTTATCTTCGAGAGGCTATAATGACTTTTAGGAAATCTTCACTTCTTGAATCTCTATCGTGCATCCTTTGTCGTTCTAGTTCTTCGCTTTATTCCATTCACACTCATTTATGTGATGACTCGTGCGTGGTTTCTCATGTGAGCAGTTGGTGTATCGTGTATAACTTGAAGGTTAGACCTAGTACTAAAGTGGAAGTGATAAACTTATGAAAATGATGTGTGGTCAAATATATAATGTTAAACGATTTGAATAGATTGAGTTAGGTGATGACTTAACGAAATATTTTGAGAATATTTGGATGATTAGGTTGAACAGTGGTTTAAGGGACTTCATGAGCGTCTGATATTTATTTTTAGGCTAGTCATCTAGTAATGTGATCAGTACTTGTGTGGTATAGGCAATATATGAAGTGTGGTACTTCCATTTTCTAACTGATCTATGAAGGAATGCTTATGACTTGGGATGAGAGATTGAACGGATTTGGTGGTGCATTATAGTTACTTAATGGGTAGAAATATGTGGGTTATTTTAGTACAATCTTCTTGAGGGGTGTGATGTGTTCTAGTGGTGGATCTTTGGTAAGGTATTGATGTGTCTAGGTTGTGAAGTGTATTTCGAGAATTTTAAATGAGTGGTGATTTCATCGTAAGCTCCATGGAAGTGGATCGATATTTGAATGACAAGCTTATGGGTAAAGGAAGTCCTAAAGAGTATACTTATGTGAAGACAATTGAGAATTTTAGTAAGAAAGTGCGTATAAAATTAATTTAGTCGTTTGAAATTGATTGGTATAGATAGGTTAGAGATGTCATGTCGATGACAAGGGTAACTTCGTGGTGATGGCAAGGGCTAACCGAGTATAATGGTAATAAGAGTTTGTGATGAATTTTGATTGAGATGCAACTATATGATAAAGATTATTGATTAACAATTTTTTGTATTGTAATGACGTCTTACAAGTATCTAAGGTTGTGATTTACTACTATTTAGTGAGTAAAATGGTCGTAGTAAAAGTGGTAGGAGGTGTTGGGACACCGCTCGAATAGAATTGAAATGAGCTAGAATCATAAATGGAGAGAACTAGTGGAAAAAGTTTAGCCTTCGAAAGGAAGCGAGAACAATGACATTTACTCTGATTGCAAGAACAAAAATGTATCTTTAGATGGTTCATAATTTGGTTCAGAGACACGTGGCTCCATCTGTTTTGTTATGGTTATGGTGATAGTGTTACATGTCGTTCATGTCAGTTAAAAGTTATTTGGATAAGATTTGAGAAATGAGTGTACAGACGTTCAACTCAAGTGTGATAATAAGTTCTTTTGTGGTCTTAAGTTTGATAACGAGTATGATTGGATTTTTAGCAAAGGATATGATAAGGTCGATAAAGAGGCAATCAATGATAAGGTAAGATACATGAATTCATAAAAATCATCAATGTATGAGCTAATGTTGATAGATAAAGGGGTTGGGTTACACAGTTGGATTCAAAATTCAAGTTTTTCATGATGAGTTTAGATTTGTGGTAGTGTGTTTTGTCAAGGTATGAATTGGTAAGGTAAGAAATGCTCGATTGCATTGAGTATGAAGCATTTGGAAGGACTTAAAAATAAATTTGAGTAGTAAATTTGATTACTTTTCATTGTTATAACTAAGGGGGATTTCACGTAATATTTTAGTTTAGAGGATAAGGTAAAAATATCATGGGTTGTTGGTCAAAGGATAAGATTGGTAAGCAAGTCAGCGAAAGGAAAAAAAGTTTGGTGTATTGAAGAGTTTAAGGTATCTAAAATTTGAGTCATGGGAAGAATTTAAGAGATGTGAAGGAATGAGACCTCTCATATAGACTCTTGGTTCGTAGTTGAAGGATGTATGGATTTTCATATATAAGTTCTAATATGACTATAATTGTGAATTGGTTCGGTATAGACTTACTAGGAATTTATCAGCAATTTTTATGAAGTTTGGATTTTGATTTGTGTGAAAAACAGTGAGGTGTGTAAGATTATGTGTTGTTATGTGGGGCGAATTTTTTTCAGATTATGGTAGGTGACTTATGGATATGCAACCGCATGGACCTACAGTTATACATGGTTATTGAGGATTTTGAGAGGATTAAAACTACTATTTTTATGAGATAACATAGACTGTTATAATGTGTTACATAGGCATTTGATGGTGAGTAGAGGTTATGAGCTTATAGTATATAGAATTATTGGAGTAACCAAGGATTTCTTTGAGTTTTGGTATGAGGTATATGATGGTTTTGAATATTAGTTGAAATTTGATATGTGAAAGATCGCTTAGAGTGACGTTGGGTGTGCTTCAATTGTTGTACCTCGATGAAAAAGTATTATTAGATTTGGAAGTAGTTCTATCAGTCTTAGGTGTGACACATATCTATCATGGAATGCTTAAATGGAAAGAGAGAGTGTCATTGTTTGAAAATTTTAGAGGCGATAATGTATTTTTTTTAAGGAGACTTTGATACTAGTGGTGGTTTGAGAGTAAGGTAAATGGGTGATATGGTTATGATGTTTGTTAGTAGTAAGAGTGTTGGCTTTAGTGGAGTATTGTGAGAAGTATGTGGGGTTCAATGAATCAAGTATGTTTATGATTGTAATGGGGACTAGTCTAATTGATTGTGGGTGGCTAAAATTCAAGGAGATGGATGAAAATGTTTGATATCGATACTATGGAAGAAGTATCTAGAGTTATTCGACTTTGATTCTGTATATTCTTATATGACCATCTACTTCGTTTTGGATATGGTTTGGAGTGTGATTTGCTACCTATACCCACACGTGTTTTCATATGGGTGAATCCCTAGTGGTGGATCGGGTGTACCGATCCTCTGATTGTCCTCTTGGTAGGGTGGCATCCTTGGTTAGACTTGTTCACTTCAGTATTGTCATATTTGGTGTTGTTTGGGAAAGTAGAAGTATATCGGTAGTTCTACACACACGACCTTTCTTATGAGAACTTATATAAGAGCTACTATGAAGAGTTACAATTGTCTAAGAGTACTATTAGAGGTTTTGTATACTTAGATGTATTGTTTGTTGGGTGGTTACTTGATCATTTCCTTCTTTGGATTAGATAAGTTTGATTCTCTCTTGATGGGTACCCGATGTCTAATGATCATATTTTTTTCATAGTTTAAGCTCGTGGAAATATTATGTTATGACAAGGGAATCTTGATAAGATCTATGATGGTTTGTGCAACATGAGTATGTGGTGGTTGGTTTAGGTTCACTTCTGGTTGTAGTGGGTATTGATTCAGAATGTTATCTTGGTTATGTGAGAAAAGATTCGTTATGATGATTGTGTTATGGTCCAGTGGATTTCAGTTTAGATTGGGTTCATGGGTTAGTCTGCGGCTTGATTAACACTCTTCATTTATAGATCTTCCACAGTTTGATTCGAAGGTTCAGTTCTTAGTAGTTGATCTTGCTGGAATAGTCTTAAAGAGGAGCTCACTTGGAGAGATGTACACCGACTGGTAGGTCATAACTTAAGCTTTTGGTAACGTGGTCATTCTTCCTTCTTCTTTCTTATGTTCGAGGACGAACATGAGTTTTAGTGGTGGATAATGTAATGATCCGAAAAGTCATTTTTAGAAAATTTTACAAAATTATAGTTTTACCCCTTCCGATAATTTTTCCGAGTAATTTATAATTAGTAAGTTAAGTTGGTTTGAGAATTTTAAACTATTCTTTTAACTATAGTTAATTAATTGATGCGTAATTGTAGATAATTGACTTAATCGATAGTTAATGGGCTAAAGTAATAATTTATTTAAGACCCTATACTATTTGACCCACATATAATAAAATAAGTGGGTAAAACTTATCACTTTTAGTACTAATTAATTCAGAAAAGAAATAAACAAAAGAAAGAAGGAACGGACGAAGGGTTACGACCGCTGCAGGTAAAACTTCAACTGAAGTTTCAATTTCTCTACGCATGTATTAATTGCTCTTTATAGTGCTTATGCTTTCATTAAATGCTACATATATATGTATATAATAATATTATGTTAGCATTAAATTGAAAAAGAGTTTTTGGACTAAAGAATTGGCAGGTCGTAGGTGTTTTAAGATTTGAATGCAAGATTTGAATGTAAATGGAGGAAGTAGGTGTTTTAGGTGTTGGCCAATCAAATTTTGAAAGGGTTGAGGCCATGATTGGATGACATGATGAAATTAATAGTTAGGAATATAGGGTATATCAAATTGTGGTTTGAAACAGTGGTTTCCTCGTGTAATTGATGTCATTGTTTCGTTGATTTTCGTATTAATACAAAATTCTGATTCAAGTTTTGATATATTGGTACATGTCAATAAGTATTAGATGTATGGTATTATGTGAATATCCTTAGATTTATGATATTGGAAAGAAGTTGGAACTTAACCCTAGGCTTGAAACTTAAGAACTTGTTTATAAATTTGGGGTAAGTTATCGGGTCTAGACTAGACACATAATAATATGAATGTTGTTATTTTCGAAATCTTATCGTGGTCATCTATTTGAATAGATTGCTTTGAGTTGGAAGTTCAACGAAAAGGGAAGGCTCAAGTCCCGGAGTGAATTCTTGATTGATTGAGGCAAGTGAATTTCTAAACCCTTGTTAAGTGTATGAAATTCGTGTATTTCCTTGTGATATGTATTTGGGGGTAATGAGTCTTGGTGATTGGGTTGACTTGTACATATTGATTATTTTCTAATGATGAAAAAGGGGTAATAAAAGGCAATGTGTTTAATTGTTGATGTGTGATGTTTGACACTGGGTTAAAAGGCTTGTTGAATCATTGTTGATGTTGTATCACGATTGTATTATTGTGAATTGTGTATTGTTATGAAAATGGCCATCTCCTCATTATTTGTGTGAACATGTCATTTGCACTGGTTTTGAGACATGGTTGTGATAAGTGTTATGTGATAAGAGGATGTACCATTTCGAGGGACGTATCGCGCGCCGCGATGGATATTATATTTCGAGGGACGTATCGTGCGTCGCGATGGATACTATATATCGAGGGACGTATCGCGTGCCGCGATGGATGCATGGACAAATATGTCCCCCATGGGTCCCAGACTGAGAGACAACGGGTGTGTATCACTAGGTCAGACATGCATCACTATACTTGACATTGCATTCCATTGCATTGCACATATTTATCATTAGTGAACTTGACATTGTGTTTTGCTGATCTTGTGAGTGCCTTTCTGTGGAACTTTGATTGGTGAATATTGAGCTTGTTGTTGAGGATATGTAATTGTTAGAGTGTTGTTGTTGTGTTGTGTGCTATATGAATTATGAACTGTTAGATTGGGCTGGTTTTAAGCAGGTTGTAGTCGTGGAGATTGTAATTGACGAATATTGAGCTTGTTGTTGAGAATATGTGATTGTTAGAATGTTGCTGTTGAGATATGTGCTATGTGAATTGTGAACTGTTAGGTTGGGCTGATTTTATGTAGATTGTAGTTGTGGAGGTTCGGTTGGGGTGTAAGGAGTACTCGTATTCTATCCCCTTAGCTTGTGTTTAGAGGTTTACTTGCTGAGTACCGCGTGGTTTGGTACTCACCCCTTGCTACTACATTTTTTTTATAGGTTACTAGCCCGGACCTTTGTGATATATTCTCTTCTTTTCCGAGGCTTATTGGAGATTTGTGAGGTAGTTGTTTGTCAACTCAGCAGACCTTCTTACTCCTGTTTATGATCTTGTTCTACTCTAGAAACAATGTCATATGAAACTTGTATTTTTCTTTTGATGCAATTGTAATACTTTATAGGCTTGTACACGTGACAACCAGATTTTTGGGGTATTTTTGAGTTTATTATAAAATTTTCTGCATTTTATTGTAATGGTTGAGTTTTAGGCTGACTTGTCTTGATGGGTTAAGACGAGTGTCATCACGTCCATTTTTGGATCGTGACAGAAAAGTATTCGTGTCTAGGTGTAACTTTTTCGTTGTACTCTTATCATGAAAAAACCATTAGCAACTAACTATGTGACAAATTTCTTTCAAAACACTAACATGATAGATGATTAATCAGATGTGATGAACAAATTCATAAATCTTAACGTACGAAAAATCCAAGAAAAACCTAATTAATAATGTTCAAGAATTACCTATTGGTAAATATTTTTTCATATTGATCCTGACGTCTACATTAAATCACGTAAATGTATTATAACTAAATAATTGAAAATTTTTGTACAAATATATATTACTCTTTCTGTCTCAATTTATGTGATACATTTCATTTTTCGAGAGTCCAACAATTTAAGTTTGATTGAAAATTTACTCATGGAATCTTTAAATTTTTTTAAATGAATTTATATATTTGTAAATTACATAAAAAGTACTATAAATCACACATATTGACAATTCAAATTATTTAAAACATATGAAAATTTTACGGTAAAAAAATAGACCTGTTTGAATCTCAAAACTCAAAATATATCGCATAAATTGAAACAGAGGAGTAAGTATCTATTAATTAGATATAACATCAAATATAGACATATATTTTCTTTATTAGGTTTGTATGAAGCGTGCGTATATAATTCACTAGATGTAGCAAATGAACACTTTGAAAATTTAAGCACGTTGGATTGAATCAAAACATTAGTTATTGTCCAACTCTGACTAATGGATACCCAATTTTTGTTTTTTGTATTTAGGAATTTTTTCATAATTCATGATTACATAGCTATAAGAATATTTAATAGTGATCAACTGTATTTTAGTTGTTATATTTGGTAGCAAGTATAAATTTACAAGATATACCAAATATAGACATCAATAGACACTATTAACCATGTTAATTAAAGCAACAACAAAAAAGTCAATCATCTCATTACAAATTTTCAAATGTATACCTACTTGGATAAACAAAATGTTTTACATAATTTAATTATAACATGTACGCCAGTAATTAGGTATAACTATATAATCACAATACATAATACTGCATATGTACATTTAATAGTATATTAAATTCAATATCTTGGGGAAAAATTAATGATAATATTTGTGTCATTAATTTAAGACGGAACCTTCTGTTAATTGTTGCATTTTCTTGAATAACTTAGTGATCACTATTTCATAGTTAGAGAAAAATAATAAATTAAGCCACTAAAAATCACTATCATAAACAACATTAAGCAACAATGAGTTAAATGGGTTTGGGCCATTTTTGCCACTTATAAGTTATAACCACCACTCATCTTGAGCCCATGTTTTCAACTCCCTTAAAGGCCCATATTAGGTGCAATATATCTATTTAGGGAAAACAAAGTAATACACTATTTATAGGGACCTTTTACAAAATCTACTCTAAATATTTGAAATTATGTATATTAACTTAAAATTCTTTTTATTCCACACACCCAATTTCAAAAAGACATGAATATTTAGGGAACATGAATTTTGTGATACGTGGTCTCCTAAAAATTGAAGTGTCTTGTATTCCTATTGGCGGAGCATCAGGGATTCATTCGAACTTTTTTTTGGTGGAAAATTACTGTTCATATATAGTTAATTTTTTTTAAATATATGTATAATAGATGTTGAACCCCATTCATAATCTCCTTGACTTAAATCACTCTGCCAATTTAATTCCTAAAGAATTTCACTTGTTCTAACTTAAACACATTCATGAATATATGAATAGAATATTGAGGCGTGTCTATCGAATATTACTTCAGAGATATTGAAAATTAATAATAGTTTAAAATGTGAATACTTGTTTGAATATTACTGCATATGGAAAGACATAAATAAATAATTTTTCCGCCTTATTGAAGTACCAATGTTTGTCTTTCAGCGAGTCATAAATATTATACATAGGAGTGGTAATTGGGCGGGCTGAATCAAATTTGGGTGGGTATTAATGGGTTAAGATAACAAACGGGTCAAGACCCAATCCAAATTTGTTTGAGTCAAAACAGATTGAGTAATGAGTTATAGAATGGGTTACATAACCCATTTTCTAATGGATTTGGTTGAAATGGATTGAGTTAATAAATGGGCGGGTTATTCTTAAACAAGTTGAGCAGATTGGACCAATTGAGTTTGATTTTGCCACCCCTAAGTTTACACGAGTGGTGGAATACAATTTGTTTCTAAGAGGATATATATATATATATATACAAATTGCAAAACAACACTTAAAGACATGATTACCTTGTTGGTGGTTGAATTCATCAACATATGAGGACAATGATGCAGAATTAATGCACCATTTGACAAAGCATTTAGAGCAAAATAAAGGCACTAGAAAATAGAAATGGCCGTTTAATTTGAAGTATACTATTTTAAAGTGATGAATAAGTAGGATTAATATGGTGTGTTGATTTCTATAGAGGATGTCTAAACCTAGTTGTATTTAATTTTATCAAGAAAAATAGTGTATTTGGGTTTCCCTTTCTTCTCTCCTATTTATTTGAATAAAATAGAAATGCAACGTTGAATTAGTTATATTAAATTTTACTTTTTATTTTTAGTTTAGTCGATTTTGATACGTTTATTTGCTAGTTTCTTCGTTAGCTTTACCTTCACGACTTCATCGATGTACTCAAACTCAGTGATAACAAACAAGTGAGTTGAGTTGAATTTGGACAAATAAGAAACCGCACAATTTAAGAAATAAGTTATGATTCAAGGCATCACAGATCAAAAATAGGTTGGATACGAAAAGTTTGAACTTTTTAAAAAAAAAACAAAATTGGCATTAGAATAACTGTAGGCAGATAACTAACTCTGATTAGTTGTCAGTAGTCATTTGGATATAGTCAGAAATAGAATCAAGAACTAAGCCAAAAAGCACACAAAATTATTAACGTACATATAGAGAAGAATCTTAATCAAAGGTTAAGTTAATCTGTTTAATAATAAGCAACACCTAAACTAATTATTCTTATTTTTAGATGTGATAGATTTAATTAAAGGACAAGTTATGCACTTGTCATATATCTTCTTACGAAGGTTGATTGCATCGGAAGGCCCCAAAATTTGAATATTTCTACTCGTTCAAGTCATTACAAGACAAGTGAATCATTTATGAAGAAAAAATGGATGAGCGTTAAAAGACTAAATAAAAAAATGTCCTTTTCAGATCTCTTATGTCCAATGTAATAGTACGGTGCCAATAAATATTGATCTCAAACTTCAACTAAATATTGCTCTAAATAACAAATAAATGCTTGCCAAAGTCCAAACCAAGAAACAAAAAGGAGATAAAGAACAATTAAAATATATAGTCTAACACAAAGCTATACATACATATTTATCATTATTAGTATATGTTTTACAAGACTTAAAAAAAATATTATATATATAAGTGGCATCACCAATCTAAATCAGTCATCACTTTGTTTTTCTCTGATAAGCATAAACTTGACCAACAACTGCTTAATAACCCTTCCCTTTTCCTGCATTACATGAAGAATTTTTTTTTAAAAATAATTCTTAATAAATATGTATGGTTGTTTCTTAATTTAAACTCTTCTCTTTTTCTTTTCTGAGTGGGTGAGTGGATGGTTTGATGCTTCAATAATGTCATATATAAGTAAGTAAAAAAAAATATGCTAAAAAATCAGATTCTGTAAAGTGATTGTCTATCTTAACAACTTCTCTGGTGACGTACTCTTTTTTTGAGTCTGACTTTAAAAGAATGTCACATTTCTATTAAGTGATTGTCTATCGTTCTTTCTTTCTTTTTAAAATTTTGTGACAACTGAAACAGTGACATTTAGATTGAGGCGGAGGAAGTACTTTTCTTTCATGTAATCTGCCAAGTTTGCAAAACTTCTAACAATGATCAGATGAAATTGTGTAACAGAACTGTCTATCTTAGATCTGAATGAAAAATTCAATTCTCTGTTCTGTCTCTACTGTTTTGTATGCAAGCAGGATTTTCTACATTCATCCAAGTAGTGACAAGAGAAAAAATTTGTAGAGTTAATTTCTCTTGAACCAAAAAAACAAACAAAAAAGTTCAAGAAACTGTTATTCAATCCATTGGAAATTTCTCTTTAATCTTTAAACTAGGACAAACTTATGTCAAGAGCACTTCCGTGCCCATTGAGTAAAAGATCTCTCCGCTCTTAATTAAAGATTTTGGATTTGAATATTGAAAAACTCATATAGAGCATTTCCCTTTTAGAGCTCTATGCGTGGCAAAAATCTGAATTAGTCGATGGGTCTCCTTATAAAGGCTTGTGCAATCTTCTTCCCTTTGAGCTAACTTTTGGTGTGTGAGTTAGTACTAAAACCTAATTTCACAAGTCCAATCAGAAAATCTAGAATAATGGATGCATAAAAGCAGAGTAAGGAGCACTCCCATGAATTCAAGACAAATCATAGGCTATATGTAGCAGAACTAGTACTAAAAATCAGGGGAAGATCTAGGACTTTGGATGGTGTCTAGAATCAGTAACTTTTGTGTAGATCCAATATTTATATTAATTTTTTTTATCAAATACTATAAGAAATATATATCGAAAACCTAGCAAAGAAGTATCCTTCTAGTGCAACAACAGAAATGGAACCCAAAGTTTTGTGCTTTTCTTTATGATGGTTCGACTCTCGACCAGGATGAAGCTTGGCTGGAACTAAGTGGAAGTCCGAACCGACTGGTGTCGTCACAGACTTATACTAATATTTTTTACTTTTATAATTATTGATTTGTAAAACTTCAAATTGTGGATCCGCCTCAGAATTAATTTGATTCATTTGAAAAATAAAGAAATGAAGATATGTACTACCTGTTGTTGTTGTTGTTTCTGCTACTAGTACTGCTGCCAGTACTATTGCTGCTACTTGAACCAGAAAATCTCTTCTTCCACCACTCTTTTTCCAAATTCTTTGAAGAAACATTTTCACATTCTTCAGGTTTAGGAGAAACTCTAGTTGTATTTGCTGATGAATTCTTCTTTTTTGTCTTCTTTGATCTCAAAGAAACAGGGGAAACCATTTTGATAAATACCCCTCCATTCTCAATACTTTTACTTCTCATCATCATCTTCGCTTTCCTAATTTGTTCATTCTTCTTAATATTCACTCTGCTCTGCATCACAGATTGATTTTTCTCCCTATTACTATTAATTAAGCATTCTTCTTGTGATTCAAAGGATTTTGTCTGCTCGACAAGATCCTTTAAAGAAAGCTCAAAACTAGATTCAGGCATGTTCTTGACCATTTCCATAAGTTCCCATTGCCCTCTTGCTATAGCTTGAGTTCTAGAATTCGGCGAAAGTGATCGATAGTTTATGGGATGTACTGGACTTCTTGATGGACTATTTTTCCATAAGGCTGGTGAAGAAGCACCAGATTCATCATCATCTTCAATTTTTTGATCTCTAGATTGAATATTTCCATGTTTTTGTGATACATGGAAATCAAAATTGTGAGGTTCCCAATTAGTGTCATTTAAGGTTGTGACAGGATTATGAATATTGGGTATTTGTTTTCTTGGATTAAACATGATTGATTAGTGTTGGAGGAAGGAAATGGAAATGGAATTGGAAATGTGTGTACGAAGAGAGTAATTAATTAAGGTTTGAAGAATTGTTCATCAATTGTGTTTGGTCCATTTGTCACTTCCTTTTTAATGACAACAAAGTATTTATTGGTATGTGCCTGCATCTTTTTGTTTGTTAGGTTCTACTCCGTCCATCCGGTCCTATTTAGTTCTCACCATTTTAGATTTCACATCCTTTAAAATAACTAGAAAAGTTTACCATTATTTTTTTATTTAATATTCTTAAAGTTAAATTTTCAATTAATGAACATGAATTAATTTCTTTTGATTAATTAATTTGATCAATGAATATGAATTAATTACTTAGTTTTCTATGTCGATCACATGCATACTTTCAAAGCTAATAACTTTCAAGCGTAAAATAAGAAGAATAGTTTTATTTATGTATTAATTTATGAAATGACAAGTATTATATAGGAAGAAAGAGAGTAACTTTTTAAAATTATTTGAAACAAAAGAAGGAAAAAGAGAGGAGAGAGAGAGGAATGTGGAAAATTACCTCAAAAGAAAAGTTGTCCAATTAAAGTATAGATCGAAAGAATAATCTACATATATGAACCACAAAATGCTCCAAATGTATGATTTTTCCATCAATCTTTATGAGAAAAATGACAAAATGGTCCATTATATATGAAAAATATATATGTTTAAAATGGTCTCTTAAATGTACTTGTTATCTAAAATTTTCAAAAGTAAGCATTTTTAGTCTTTGTAAATTTTTTAACAAACTTTAGTTGTTAAATTATATGGAAAAGTCTTGTTAAATCTCAGATATGAGAATACCAATAACTGCAGCATACACACACGGGAAAAAAAAGTTAGTAGAAATTACACCTCCTAAAAATTGTACCACCCACTAGAAATAGATTAAAAAAGAGCCAAAATACTCACCTCAAATGTGAGTTCATATTAAAAAATAATAATCACAATTTCTGTTAAATCTATTAACCAGAGTTTGTTGAATGTATACTTGATATGGAGATAAAGATGTTCAATTTGTCAAACTTAAGTCATCATTTCTGCAACTTTTGGAAATGTATTTGGACCAAAATGTGGCATATGAGAAAAGATAATATGAGATATGAATATACTAGGTATAAGGTAAAAATGATCCTCATGTTGGACAAGATGCGGAAAGGAAGGTTGAGATTCGAACATGTGCAAAGGATATGCACAAATATATGCCCCAATAAAGAGGTGTGAGAGGTTGACCGTGATAGACCCGAGGAGAGAGAGAAAGGAGTACGCCTAAAAAGTCTTAAAGGGAGGTGATTAGGCAAAACACATAATGTAACTTTAAGTTATCAAAGACATGACACTTGATAATAAGTTGTGGTGATCGAGAACCAGAGTGGAAGGCTAATAAATTATTGAGTGTTTCTCCTTTCATCCATAATATAAGTTTTATCTCTAGACCAACCTATTGAAATTAGTTTCATACCTAGTATTAGTAGATCTATCAGATACAATTTTTTTGTCTATCAAAATAGAAATAAGCTTTGTATACATGCTTCTCTAGACCCATATGTTGAAATTATAACTATTATTGTGTTTGGACTAAAATCACCCTAAGATGTACTTAAAAAGGACCATTTTTGTCATTTTCTCCACTCTCTCATAGCAAAAAAATGTCACATATATTCTAGAAACTTGACACTTTGTTAGTGGTGTAAATTGTGCTGGAGTAAATTTATTTGAATTTGAACATCAAGGTAGTTGTGGGTAGGACCTCCTTTTGTCCTGAATTTCCTCATTTTTGTCCTTAATGTGTGGAAATAATTGGTCTCCTTTTTCCTATGGCATTGAAAGAATCACTTGTCCTTTCTCATATACCTCAAACGCACACGTATCTTTGAATAAACTAATACACCTCTTCATTGCTTAATGGACTAAGCTAGCTCTAAAAATCTACTAATTTTTGTAATTGATTTTATAATAAGATATTATAAAGTGATTAGTACTATATATGTTACACTTTTCGTCTTTTTAAAAAATATTTAATCTTTTCATTAATAATATATTTTAATTGTTAAATGTCTGATGAGATATTTATTATCGTAAAAAGTCTTTTGTCTTTTTAAAATTCTGTTTCAATCAACTATATATCTTTATATAAAATTACATGGAGAGAGAATACGCTATATTTCATAAAAGTCCATACAACAAAAATGAATAAACATAGCTTATAGGTACTGTGTTCGTTATGAAAAATGTTTTCCATATATGGTTTTAGGATAATTTTTTTTAAAAATGAATTTATTAGAGAACAGTAACTTATTTAATTTATTTTGATATGGGAGCATATTATCCTAAAAGTATTTTTAAATAATCAACAAAAAAACCGATACCTAACACACCTTACGTGTAAAAATACATTAATACTATTACCAATAACTAGTGTGTCTCAAAAACTATATGCTTTTTTTTAAGAGCTATAATTGATTGCTTGCAAATATTTCTTTTCTTATTCAAATGATTTGAATTTTTTTGCGGCTTTGCTACGTCAATAAGTATGTGGCAGACATCATAAGGAGATCAAATAAGATTTGCACCCAAGTATTTTTAAATAGGTGAGAATTATGTAATGTTAATTCTTTTATTTTAATTTCAACTATTTTCTTTCAATTAATTTAATTTAATTAAAATATCAATCGGTTCTCATATGATTGTGGACATGATATGAACATTTCATATATGTCAAACGGTTTTTTTTTAAAAAAAAATCATATAAAGATAGGAATCAATAACCTAATCTAAAGGTGTGCAAAAATTAAAATCGACTGATAAATCGAATTAAAAAAAATATTATTAGTTATTGTTATTGGGTTATTGGGTTAACGGTTATTTAATGATTTTATAAAAATAAATTATTGGATTATTTGGTTTGATATTGGGTTTTTAATATTGGGTTATTGGGTTAACCGATAACCCATTAAGAATATAATAATTTACTATTTTAATTTTTAGTCATACATAAATATCAAACAAAAACATTAATATAATCACCATATTAGACTATAAGTATAAGAACCCTACACAATTAACACTACTTAACTCTGTTCTATGCATTTATCCTTTAGGTTTTAATTAGTATTACTCTAGTCTTTAGGTTCACAACGTAAGAACTACGAACGACGACGGCTAGGGTTTATCCTTTAGGTTTTAGTATTACTCTAGTCCTTAGGTTCACAACGTAAGAACTAAGAATGACGACGGCTAGGGTTTGCAACGACGACAACAAGGGTTAGGCAATGACTAGGATTGTGAATTGTGAGTATTTTCTATACTTTTACTACAAAAAGCAGAAATTTTGTACTCAATGAGAAATTTGATTTCTCTTTTTTTTTATTTAGGGTCAAATTGTTGGACAAGTCATATTTGTTTTGAAATCATTTTCTTATTGGTTAAACCGAAAATCAAACCGTTAAAGATAAAAAATCGATAACAAATATTTTATTGATTTAGTTATCGATTTAACATATTTAAAAATCAAAAACCGATAAACCAAACCAATAATAATTAAAACCAAACCGATCTATACACACCCCTATCCTAACCAGAATCAAAGATTGCGCATTCACAAATTTGTCACCATATGAATAAACTATCTGGTGTGAGGAAAAAAAATATTTAAAATATTTACGAGATATCATATTTGGACACTATTATTTAATTTGTATCTATTTGTTTTAAAATATTATACGTCTTGAGTTCAGATATATTGACAAAACTTAAGTTATATGTGTCTGAACTTTAATCACGTTGTCAGAAGTTTGACTTTGTGAAATCTAACTTTAGACAACATACACTTAGCTTGAAATTGTTTCAAATTGGGCATAAAATGGTGATCTAAAATCTCGAATATGTGTGTCACCAGAAAACATGTCTATAGTTTGATGTTGGAGAACCAATTTACATTTTAAAAGTAAAGTGATGGGAAAAATATATATGAATTGTGAAAACTGATGGAGTTGTGGGTGTTTCAAAAAGCAGGAGGGAATTTGGGTTCGAGTGGTAAGTACTCTTTCATCTTTAATCAAAAGTCTCAGGTTCGAGTCTCCTTGAGTATGAAGTCAGCACTTTATCCCAAAAAGAAGAAGAAGATGAAATTGGGCTTTGCCATCTTGATAAGGAATTGGGTCAGCCTATACAGAAGTCAGATTGCACACTTAATTGAGTTGGGCTAAACTATTCCTATCTGAACTTTATCATTAACTAAGTGAACCCAGTGATTCCAAGCCCAACTTTGAAACATACTAAAAAATTGGGCCAAAATCAAGGGCCAGGATCGATTTTATAAGGAAAATCGATGCCAAATTTGATGTATTGTACATCATTGACTTTCGTTGATTTAAAAAAAGCGACAGACAAAGTCGGTAAAATCAAGAGACAGATGACCCTGTTTTTTGATTTTTAAGAAATATTAAAAGTGGGTCTCAGTCACCAAATTTGGAAGACTCGTTAAAAATGGCAAAACCAATTGATTGGAATAAATCTACCTTCATAGATCATCAACAATTTTAAAATGCTGGATCTGCCACTGCACGGGGTCGACAAACTGAAATAAGAGTTGCTCAAGGCACATGCTCTTAGTCTGAATATAAAGAAAGACTGATCTTTCCTAAGAACTTACATCGACGAGATTAGGAAGAAAAACTAAGTACTTGTTTTCAATGAGCTATGTACAACACAAGAATTATAATAATCTAAATATCATGCTCTTTTCATTTACTTTTACTTGTTCAATTCGAATGTTGCACACTTTTTAAATAATTATAATAATTGACGTTAGTGTTCTATTGCAAATTTGCAATTGATATTCTATTTTAGATTTTAGAAATAATTTAACAATAAATAATTGATATTAAAAATAAAATATATATATAAAAAAATATTTTTAACATAATAGACAAGTAAAATAAACTGAGGAGTACATGACATGAATGATAACCCATACGCCTCGTTATTCCAAATATTTTTCGACACATGTTTTCTGCTTTCAAATAAAAGAAAATTATTATTTCAAAAAGGGTCCAGAAGTTACAGATTTCATGTTGGGTGGAAATATATTGGAATTTCTGGATCCCTATTAAACAGAATAAACAAGTAAATGATATATATATATATTACTGATCTTGATTTTTACTAGTTTAATTAATATTTTATAAAAAGAAATATCAAATAAAGTGAATATTTTATTATAATATTTATAATAATTAGTGTATAATTTCAATGCTAAAATAGCCGAGCAAAAGTGACATCATTCCTAATATATACGATGACATATTTAAACTAATAAAATTAAATAATATTTATGTATCTTTATTGTACGACTATAAAAAAAATTAATTACTTTCTTAAACTCCCGTAGACATTGAAATTTTACGGACTCTACAAGACGTGTTCAATTCGAATTGGGACTCTAGAAGGTGTTTTCAGTTTAAATTAGAATTCTTGGAGACTACTCAACCCTAAACCCTAGTTTATGACTATATAAAGGGTACTAGATTCCCTTAAAAGACATCTCAAAATATCCCATAAACTCTTGGGTATTTTTAAAGATCAAGATCTCGAATATTCCACAAAAGTCATGGAATATTCATATAGAGGTCAAATCTAAATCATCTTAGTTCCAGAAATACGCCACTAACGACCCTCGAATCATGGATAAATCTTAGGAGAGTAGAATCAAGGGAGGAACATAATTGTACCCGCAATCTTGATCAATAAAATTATGTTTCTTCATATTTTTTTGTGATTGTAATTTATTTTCTGTCACTTTAAAATTTGTTGCAAACAACTCCGTCTCTAATCAAAATCAGACAGACAAATTAAAATATGGTGAATTTATAATATTTAAATGCAACATAAACTTGTACAAAATGTATACATATACACTTAGCTTGAGGCTTAACCCCTAGCAATCATCTTCTCTCAAGCTTGAAGCTTCTTCTTCTTCAAGAGAATTATCTCAATAATATTAATGGAGATGTTGTTTTCAAAATCAAGAAGCTTAAATAATTTTCTACAATATTGGAGAACAAGAAAATTCTGGCACCAATACTACACCAAAAAGTCTGCAGTCATTTCCATACAGCAGAGATGTTTTGAGTCCATCAAAGCTGGAGAGCTGTAACTTGATAACTATGATGAAGATGATCAGGTAAGATCTCACGCACAATTTTATTTCTTAACTAAGTTTACCATGTAAGTGTCTTGTTCGATCATGACTTCCACCCGGTCTATCCTACTCTTCTTGTGGGCCTTGCCATAGGCAGAATATTGACGTTACCCAACAATCCCCCTTCCAACACCTGTCTCATGCAAGATGTAGCCATTTGCGATCGAACCTATGATCTTGACTCTGATACCACTTATTAGGATCAATCGCTTATCATTATGCCAAAAGTTATAACTAATAGCAAAGGCATGACTTTATATATTTCTTAACTAAGTCTACCACACAAGCGCACCATGTTCGATAATGACTCCCACTCGGACCACACTGTTATGATCGAAATA
>JAJOOO010003131.1:0-24879 GCA_029582685.1 Solanum piurae | reverse complement strand
ACTCAATATATAAAGCAATAAGACACATGCAATATATAAAGCTGGTGAAACAGTATAAACAACTTAGTTCGTTAATGATAAAACAATAACAAACTCAACTTTACTTATATAAAAGTAATATAACTTTTGTGGGAGATTCTTTAACCGACAACCACCACTATGAGCCCTAGTGATGATACAACGCTTTACCTCACGTTGCCCAAGGACCATCCTATACCTTGCCGTGATATAGGACCTTACTTTAACTTAGTGGATCCACTAGCTTAATCTCACGTGATCATCTAAAAAGAATGATCCGTCAAATCCCATGTTGGCGCATGGTTCTTATGGGAAGTTGAGTTGATATGAACTCATGTCCCCAATTCGGTGCTCAATACTACTCCCAAAAATACTTTAGCTCATAAGTGTTTTAAACACATCTTTCTTCAGTTTGAGATAATTACTCAAAACTCTAGCCCGAAGGCTCACTTGGAATCGATGTTCCCTTTTCTTGAAAACTAGCCCAAAGGCTCTTTTGGAATCATAGTTCCTTTCTTACTCAAATGTGAAAACATTTATAAACTTCTTTGGGAATACTTAGTTCCCTAATAGCTTTTGAGAAATGAACTCAACTTTAAACTCTTGACTTAACTTGATACTCAAAGCTCTTTACTTAACTTGAAGCTCTATACTCTTTACTTAACTCGAAACTTGAGCCTTTCATGAAGTTAAAACGTTCAATAAAGACTCTTGAACAACTTTGAAAACTTGCTTGACTTACTTCTTAACTTCACATGACTTTGATCCTAACTCGCCTTGAATTGAATTATGGATTCAAGGTATATGCTCACATGTTTATGGACGAGTTCTTGACGTTTAGACGTACTTTGGAGTGTTGGAAACAACTATGGAACATAGGTACAATACCAAGGAACATGCATGAAAGAGTGGGGAATGAAAGGGAAAACTTGGCGTCCTTGGCGCTCTGCAAGGCGCGGAGCGCCAGCCCTTGAAGTTCAGAAGGGTCTTGCTGGCGCTCTGCAAGGCGCGGCGCCCCAAGGGGTGAAGTTCAGAACACTTCTTGGGGCGCTCTGGCAGGCGCGACGCGCCACCCCTAATCCCAGAAAACTCGACTTTTCTCCCTCTTTTCTCCAACTCTAAACCCTTCCAATAACAAAGGTTTCAGCCCCAACACTTGGAAGCACAAAATCCCTCAACATACAAGAGATTCAACTAAACAACACAACCAAATCATATCCCTCATCAACAAGAATTTCAACAACACAACTAACAACATCAATAACTCAACCAATCTTTTCTCAATAATAAAACGAGCTTGGCGTGTGGGGGAAAGAATCAACCCAACACTATGAACTCACATACCTAGTAGGGATCACCCCCGACGATATCCACGACGATCTTTGACGAACCTTGCTTCTTCTTCTCCTTTTCCTTCTCCTCTTCTCTCTCAAGCCCTAATCCTCACTCTTCACTCTTTTAAAATGGTAAAAACTGATCAAAAATCAGTCTAACACACTAATATATCCAAAAAGAAATGGCTAGGGAAAAGACCAAAATACCCTTAAAATTTTCGGATGGATTCCCTGCCAACTGCCCAACTTCCAAAGGGCATAACTTACTCATACGAACTCGAAATCGAGCAAACTAGGTAGCGTTGGAAAGATCATTCCACGAACTTTGCAAACATAACTGTAACTACTCCTAATTCATCCTGATCTAGGAGTTATGACTGTTCAAAATTGGCCAAAACTCACTTTTTCCCATACTTAACCAAATTTCCAAATTTTTGAATTTCTTCCAAAAATGATAAATTCCAATTCTAAGCCTCTTCTTAGATATTTCAAATTGCCGGATGTTACAGTATTTTCGTGTTGTTTGCTGTTTCAGTTGATAATACAAACAAACCCTCTTCATATTTGACACTTGTGTCACCTATAATTTAAACCATGCTTTTATTCGTAAATATTTTTAGCTATGATTGACTAGAGCATATTCTTACTTGCCTATTGATTCTCAATTACGAACCACTCCCTTGGGACTCGACCCCAACTCACTTAGTTGGGTTATATTACTACTCAGGATCGTTGGCACTTAGTATTGGATGAAGTGTCATGATACGTGAAATCAAAATGGTGCCGCTACTGGGGAGTGGTGTTATTTGATAATTGTTAGTTAAGTTGAATTTTCTTCTTGTTAGTTATAGTGATACTTACGTAATTTTTAGTTTTGTTTTGTGTGTTTGTGTGTTGAAACAGGGAAAATGAGTGTGAATGGCGAAACTAGTGACCAAACGAACCACCCCCTTTTGAGATTTTTGAATCTTAGAGATAACCTCCTAACGTTCAAGCAATTGAGGGGTGAGTCTATCCATGAGATGTGGCCGATATTTAAGGTATTACTGCAACAGTGCACAAATCATGGAATACAAGATAAATTCCTACTAGACTGCTTCTATAGAAGTCTGGTCTCAAAAATAGAAGAGTTGTTGGTCAACTTTTTGCAGGTTATTTGATCAACAACCCTATGAAGTAGTAGCCCAACTCCTTGATGGCATGGTTAAAACCAACAAGGAAACAGAGAAAGACCAAGAATGGGCCACATTGTTGACTCAGTTGGATGTCTTGTCCAAGAAGGTCATGAAGTTGGAAGCAAGGTCCAAAAAGAAGGATAAGCACAATCCCCCTCACGAGTGTCAAAAGATGAAACAACAAGAGGGTGGACATAATGAAGAAGTCCTCTCACTTATTCTACACAAAATTGAAGAACAAGATAGAGTGTTGAATGAGATAAAAGAGAATGTCTTAATGCTTAATCAGATGACAACCTCCCATTCCATGATTATTTAGCTACAAGACGCACAGATAAACCAAGTGATGTCGTGTCTCTACTCACAGCATAAAGAGGGGTTGCCTAGTGACACTATGGCCAACCCTAAGAATGACACATGAGTGTAGACTTGCGTCATGCCACGATGTTAACTAAGGCGCTGCTTGGGAGGCAACCCAAGACCTTTTATTGCTTTAATTTTGTTTTGGTAAATAATAGTGTGTTGATTGTGTAGGTTAAAGTGTGGAAAGTGATTGAAAAGTATAGGTTGGCGAGCAAATGGTCCAATCGGCGCATCGCCGAAGAGATCGGCGCATCGCCGAAGAGGTCGGCGACCTCGAACCAGACCGTCATTTGGACCCCCACATTTACTAGAGGTCCTATAAAACTCGGCGAGGTAAGTGACCACTTGGCATATCACTGAGTGGGTCAGCGAGTACGACTAATGTCGCCGAATGGGGAAGAACTGGACGGTTTTTAAAAGGTCAAAGGTTTAAACTTTCAAACTCTTCACTTTCCCTCACTTTCGAACTTCACAAACTCACACCCGCACATTAGTTTCTATATTTTTGCATTTCTAGTAGTATTTTAGTCGTTGATTTGTGCTCGGATTGGGATAATTTTGCCGCATAACATTTTAGTCTTGATTAATCAGCATTAAAGGTTGGTTTTCCGAACCCCAAATTATTATTTATTGGCATTTTGTACTCATTTGCAACAATATTTTCTTGTTGAAGTGTGTTGGGCCTCTCTGATAGGATTAGAATGTTCAAATGCCTGATTTGATTTTATAATCTTGCCCGTAATGTTTTGAGTGTTGAAATCCCATATTCTTGTGCTTTAAAATGAATTAAATTTTGTGGGTTGTGCTTGCATGTTGTTTAGTTTAGTTGGATGAAGTCTGAGTAACCCGTATTTGTACCAAATAGAGTAATTTGCCCAATGATAGAACGGGTGACGTCATCTTAAGGGCAAAAGTCATCAATTGGCCAAATTTGGCAAAACTAGGAGAAATCTGAGTATCCCGGGGTAATGGGTGTTATGGGTCTTGTTTTAATTTGAGTTGTGCATGCTTTGATTTTGTTTTCAGGGGTTGCGGGGTAGAATTTGAGAAGATGGGTTGAAAGTAGGTACGTTGAGTCGTTTGGCAAGTTGGGTCGAGCTCGCCGAACCACTCGGCGGTTTGCCGAAGTTCCCCATCTCGCCTTTAATTTCATGCTTAATGTGTTGTTGGGCTCTGTAATTTTCGACGAGAAACCTGAGGTCGCCAAAGGCACTCGTCGACTCGCCAAAAGACTTCTTGATCGTCTTTAGTCTGCACCCATGTAGCCTTTTTGCACTGTAACTTTTGGTGGGCTAGCCTTTGCTCGCCGTAAGCTATCGGCAATTCACCAAAAGGTCTTTCCCATCGCCGACTTGCCAAGAGTTTAGAGGCAATCCTGTCAGCGAGCCCGATCTGACTTGCCAAAGTGATTTGGCGACTCGCCGACTCGTTCAGCGAGCCTGTCTGAAACTGTTTTTCTGTGATTTTAACTGAATTGTTTCTAAAAAAAAATCTGATGTTTTGCAGATATGGCTAGACAAAAGGTTGTATGAAGAAACATGTCACCCCAAAGGAAAGCAAAGGGGATTGCACTCAAAGAGAATGCAGCTGCATCCGGGGGCAAAACCGCTAAACTTCCCACAACTGGTGGGAAAGGCAAAGGCAAAGAGAAGGTACATGCGTCATTGGAGGTCAGCTCCGACAGTGACGGCATCTATGACACTTACCTCACTATTTCTGAGAGTGGGGGTGAGCGCCAGGAGCCCCAGATTGCAGCTTCTGATGATGATGAACTTGTAAAACCACAGAGGGCAGAGCTGCGGTCAATAAGGATGAATGATTCGTCTAGGATCGGGACTCTTCCACTCATCACTTCTTCTCTTCAAGTTCCAGAGTAGGCTGTAATCCTAGCACCTCATGTGCAGGGTCCTCCCCCAAAGTCTATGAACAGATTAAAGACTAAGGGGCTGAGGAAAATCATTGAGGATAAGCGTATGTCCATTGATGGTGTGATTGATAGGTACTCCGAGATTATGAGATGCCTGAAGTCTCATAAGTTCCAGATCTTCACAAAACCTTGTGGCCCGTATATTCCTATTTAGGTCTGGGAGTTCTATGCTTCTTATAGGACCTTGATACCACAGAGAAAGAAGCAAGATGCGGCATTCCAACCAGTTGATCATGTAGTTGTCCGGGGTAAGAAAGTGTTATGTGATAGCACTATTATTAATGAGGTTGTGGAGTGCATTAACAACATTGTTGATGCTCACCAGTATAGGATATGAAAACTAAGTCCTTTGATGGAATAAAAAGTTGCTCACCCGTTTCATATGTGAGGTCACTCCAAAGTGGTTAGAGGCTGAAAATAAGAAAAAGGAAACCCCGGTGGACTCTTCCCCGGTTATAGACACAGACACAGTACCTGTAGAGGCATATTTGTCTACTCCAGCCCCTGGGCCTTCAAATACTTCTTGTGTTGTACCTTCTGATATCCCTAGTTCTTCTGTTGCTGCATTGCCTCCTAGACCTGTTGCCGTTGTTTCCCAGGTCCCAATCACTCAGGCTTCATTACTCTGGATGGGAAAGCTCGCCCATTCTGCGGATCATCGAGTTTCCAGACTCGAGGCCTCTATTTTGGGCATGATTTAGACTGCCCTGGCTGATGTTGTAACACTCTTGAGCACTACCATTGACGCCCTTTCGACTAGGATAGCGGTGTGTGAGCGTGACTAAGGGGCCACCGAGGAGGTGACAGCCTTAAAGGCCGCTATTGTTGTGTTGAAGAGTGATATGGATCAGCTAAAGTCCACCGACATGTCCATGATCTTCGGAATGGTGGAGATCCCAAATGCACTAGATATGCCTTCGACTACCACCAGAGATGAGGTTAGAGTTGAGGAGGCAGCTGATCCCGAGTCTGAGGCGGAGACAGATGAGGAGATGCTTGAGGTGGCTGAGGAAGCTTCATATGAGGGCCTCACTGAGACTGAGGAGGCCATGGTAGATGCAGTTGTGCAAGCTTCTTTGGCGGATACACCATTGGTTGATCCTAGTGCAGCTATTGTTCCTTCTGAGGTGACTCCCGGCACTGATGCCCAGACAAATGAAGCGACTGTGTAGTTAGGATCCCCTATTTACCTCCCTCTCTATCTTACTCTTATTTTGACTTCTGAATATTTATTTTGTTTGTATTTGAGGACAAATGACTTTATTTGTGGTGGGTGAGGCCCACCTTTTGTGAATATTGGTTTTGTTTATATATTTTTTGGGTTTTGAGCTGAAATTGTGTTGTACACTGCTTTTTGCGGATGTTTGAGCTTGTGGCTCCGTGTTTTTAAGTGTAAATGATTTTTACTCTTCCGAAAAATTTTGCCACCTCTTGTTTGTGTTGAATGTGGATGTTCTTTTACAAATTTGAGTGTCGGTTTTGATCAATATCGGTGACTTGAATAGTGTTCATAATTGAACAAAAATAAATGTGCGTCTACGATGAGGCCAAATGAAGTTGCATAGACAATATGTGAACTCTTTGCATCTCGTTGTGACTAGCCAAGTATCGAATTAAGTCTCTTGTGATGAACATTGCACACTAGCGAAAGTGTGGAGTCTTGCTTGACTATGGTGTCAATACCTTGTGTGATGAGCTTACCGTGAACCATGTGTGATGACACCTAGAATTTTCCTCGTTGTTCTGGTTGACTGAGTGATGTAATCTCTTGATATGATCTTAGGAAACTTTGAAGAGTGTGAAACAAACTTGATTTTATACCTCTTTTTGTGGCCTACCTTGTGAGTGTGTGAACCCTGCTTGAGCACCCTTTGAGCCTTAACCTTTTCTTGGAAGAAACTTGATGACATTGTGACCTTTTATTGATCCATTACCCATAATCCTCATGATTTGTGGTTTGTTTGAATAGCCAACTAAAAGCCTAAGTTGGGGGTGTGGTGAAAAGAGAAGGTAAATCAAGGAGTGCAAGAAAGACCCTTTTTACCCACGTTTTGAGAAAAATGGAACCCCTCCATACAAAAAAAAAGAACAAAAAAAAAGAAGAAAATAATGAAAAACAAAAAGAAAGAAAAAATTGCAGAATAAAGTTGTGAAAATACAATAAAAATGGGGTTTCCAACAGTCCATGGAAAGTGAATAATGGGATGACTCGTGAGCATGAATGAAAAATGATGAAGAAAAGGAAATGAAGTGTTGTTCATACCACATTTCATGAGGACTATATCCATTGAGCCTAAATGACCATACCTTTGAACTCAGCCCCATTACAAGCCTTGAAAAGACCTTTTTGATCTTGAGTGAGCTGAAACAAATGTTGGTCGGAAAATACGGGTAAACCTATGGGTGAAATCATACATTGTGTTCATCTTTGTGAGTGTGAGAATTGCATTTCATTTCGGAACTTTAAATTGTTGAGCCATTGTGTGTGAATATGGAATCATTCCTTATGTGAGGGCATTTGATCACCTTTATTGAGCTTGAACTTGCATTTAAATCAAGTAATGTGAGCTTGAGATTCTTTGATATTGGTGAGTCAGAACTTGAGTCTTTGAGTGCACAATTGATCTTTGCATGAGTAAGTTAAGTCTTTTTGTGTGCATTCATGATTGAGTCTTGTGTAGCACTATTTGAGGCATCATTTTTGAACTGCTGAACTTGAGTTTTACTTGAGGACAAGCAAAAGTTTAAGTTGGGGGTGTTGATGAGTTCATGATTTAGACTCATTTAGGGATTTATTTGAATAGACTTAGTGTCCTCAAATGCATATTTTGTGCCAATAACTGATGGAAATCCTTGAATTTCAGGTATTTAGATTAAGGAACAAAGCATAGACACTATTGAGCAAAGAGGAACAAGGCAGCTGAAAGAACGAAGGAAACAAGGCCTGAGGATCGCCTAACCCATTAGGCGAGTTGTCGAACGGCCAGGGTCTCGTCTAATGTTCCAGAGTGCCAGGCCCTGAAGGAGAAAATATAGTCGGTGATTCGCCGAACTTTTCCGCGGTGCAGTGCCATATCACCCAAAGTTACAAAACCTGAAGATGTTGAAGGCCAAAGAAAAAAGACGATGACATTGACCAAAGGGCGGATCGCCGAGTGGATCAGCGATTCCGACTTACTGCGCCGAATGGTCCTTCGCAGCACATTTTTTACAACTATAAATACGTTTTTAAATTCTTAGTTTAAGGGAGAGTTGGAGAATCTAACATTCAGTTTTCAAGTTGAGAGCTTATAACTGAGTTTTTAGAGAGACAGTATTTCCTTAGCTTTGAAGATTTGAAGATTTCCATTTCTGAGAAATTGGAAGTGGGTGTTGAAGATTCTTCATCTTAGACCTTTGTAAAGACTATATCAATCCTACCCAGTTGATGGAAACACAACTGGGTAACGATTTTTACCTTTTTACTATATCTAGCTAAAACCCCAATTGATAGCTTATTTGTTGTTTAAAAGTGATTTCGTTCAGTAATCGTGGTTGAACTTAATGAGTTGTAGTTGAAAATACAATCTTAACTTCGTGTTTTTGGCTTGCTCTAGAGAGAGGTTTTAAAACAAAAAAGTACTGAATCGATGGTCTGTGGGTATTGGGTTGTCATAGGTTCAGCTCGAGAGAGTGAATCCTAAAACCTTTTCCACACATTCAGCTCGAGAGAGTGAATGGACTAAAGTGAAGGTTGTGCTTCATTGTTGCTTATTGGTGTTCGAGAGAAAGTTTACCCCACTAAAGTCTAGCTTATTCACTGATTTGCAGCTGTTTACTATTAATTGCAATTACCCGGTTGTTTACCTTAGCCCATAATCCAATCACATCCCAAGAATCCCATCTCCATATTCGTATTTTCGTGTTGTTTGATGTTTTAGTTGATAATACAAACAAACCCTTTTGATATTTGACACTTGTGTCACCTATAATTTAAACCATGCTTTTATTCGTAAATATTTTTAGCTATGATTGACTAGAGCATATTCTTACTTGCCTATTGATTCTCAATTACGAACCACTCCCTTGGGACTCAACCCCAACTCACTTAGTTGGGTTATATTACTACTCACGATCGTTGGCACTTAGTATTGGATAAAGTGTCATGATACGTGAAATCAAGAGTCTTTTTTCGTTTCCTTTGTGATGTATTAAAGACTGTGAGTTGAACACTTATGTTCATTTGAGTATACTAAGTAAACTATTTTATTTATGATATCTTATGAGTTGAGCTTGTTTTGATATTTTTGTTGTTGAGTAAGTCTTCCACTGAGAGTTTAGCCAGGCCAAGGGTTCACTTAAGGCCAGCAATGGTTCTCGAGTGCCGGCCACGTCCTGGGTGTAGGCTCAGGGCGTGACATATGGGTACTTACAGAATCCTGAAAAGGGTTGGTAATGTGGCTAATGAGTTAGAGGTTCCAGCAAGACTAGCAGCGGTTCATCCAGTCTTTCACATTTCGTTGTTGAAGAAGTGTGTGGGTGATCAAGTATCGATAGTACCATAAGAAAGTGTGGTTGTGTAGGATAGTCTCACTTATGAAGAGGTGTCAATTTATATTCTTGACCATCAGGTTTGTTGGTTGAGAAATAAGGAAGTCGTTTTATTAAAGGTTTTGTAGAGGAGTCAGTCAGTAGAGGGAGCTACTTCGGAAGCGAAAGCAGCCATGATGGCCAAGTATCTTTACCTTTTTCCTTCCGATTCCATTTTAGCTTGAGGTACTAGTTCCTCTCCAGTCTCTCAGTTTACTCCTGAGTAATTCAATCTCAGTATCTTGTTCCCTCAGTTATTCTTGCATTTCAACATATTTTCATGTTTATGTAACTCAGTTTCGATAGATATCAATTTATAGTACTTAGTGGTAGGGATTGCAACTCCTTCCTTCCATACTCAGCTTGTTTAGACTTCATTTGAGGATGAATATTTCCAAAGGATAGATATTGTAACACCTCAGATTCAAGAAGATGGAAAAAGTACAGCCTTCCAGGATCTAGTGTCAGAACCAACAGAAGCCACCGACAGATCATGTGTCAGACCACAAATCGTAAGTGGGGTCCCATCATTGAGTTATAGACTTAGGGGTCTCTGATCCCATTTACAGCCGACCGGTACGGTCCGTAATTGGACCTACGGACCGGTCTGGCCGTTGGTGAGGGTCAGCAGTTATTTAGAGAATAAAGGGCTTTTGGGTCAACTTCAAATGGTCATATATTTTAGCACAAAATGAATTAGGTAGTCCATAACATATAAAATTAAAGATAATTGAATCATATTTCCAACACCACTGAGTTTTCTAAAATCCAAGCTCGGAGTAAAAAGTTATGCTCGTTTTAGTGAAGTCGTGTCGAGTAGAGCACAACCCACGACCCAATTGATGGGCAGTGGTTCAAATGACGGCCCGTCAGTCCCACTGCAGATGGCACTTCGTCAGTTTTAAGTCAGGGTTGTTTTGGTCTTTTCCCCTATGCATGCCCTTAAACTACGTTGTTTGATGTCTAAACTACGTCATTTTACTCAGTTTAAGCCTAATAATCTAGTCCGAACCTACCCAAAACCCTCATTCTCCAAAAATCACCCAACTTAGAGCGAAAAGAAGATAAAGAGGCAACCAGTTCTATCAAGAACAAGCAGTGTTCTTCAAAGTTCAGCCCTGAAATCCAAAGGATTTCCCCATAGATTTCGTCACCAGGTATGTGGGATTTCACTAGTGGGTTCCTTTCACCCATTAGGTCCCTAGAATTCAGTTAGTTCTTCATATTCTCATAAACTGTTCAAACCTAGGGTTTCTAGATTTTCAAGATTTATTGTGATTATGGTTCCTTTTATCTAAATAACTTGTTTCTTGATAATTTAGTATAATTTCATGCATAGCACTCAGAACCCTAGCTTGTGTGAACTTATCCAAGTTCATGAATTATACTTGTTAGGCCCATCAGACAGAAAATCATGCTCCATATTTTGAATGACATGTTCTCAGCATATAAATGTTTCATTCTTAGTTAGAATGTCAGTATTTTGAGCTATTCAGTATATTAGTGCATTTTAGCTTCAAATACATTCAGTTGGGAGTAGACTTAGCACCAAGTTGGATTAGGGTTAAACGTACCCTCAAAGTCCTAGAACTACGTGCCAACATAGGTTCAAAAGTCCCATCTGTTGGGCATCAATTTTAGTGATCACGCCACAGTCATGCCTATATACCCCTTGCAAGGTATATTGGGTCCTCTCGATGGGGCGTATACATTGAACTTCACGTTTAGCTCATGTAGTTTATGTCGGTTAATAGTAGCTCCCATATTCAGACTCTTAGTGCATTGACCAGGTTTTCAGCAGTTACTTCAGTATACAGTTCAGCATGTTATCTTCATGATTAGTACTTGGTCATTACATTCAATTCAATTTTTAGTTATACTTCAGTACATATTTATATCCTTGTTCAGATTATATTATTTCTCAGTTATGCATTGTTCAGCTTAGCATATCTATATCTTGCATGCTCAGTACATTCCAAGTACTGACACATATTTTGCACTACATCATTTCATGATGTAGGTTCAGGCACTCACCATCCAGATCACGTTAAGTTCAATCCTCAGTCTGACTTCAGCAGCTTCAGTGGTGAGACCTCGTACTTCAAGGACAATAGACATGTTTTACATTTCAGTCTTTATTTCCAGTTTTCCATTTTGTTAGAGTTAGTTGGGGGCATGTCCCAGCAATTCAATTCAGTTAGAGGCTTTTCATACATAGTAGTTGATTCAGACTTGGAGTTAGTGTTAAGTGTTTTGGGGTTGTTTTCCCCCAGATATTCAAATATATTTTCAATTGGAGTCCTTTAGTTTTGACTCATTTATTAGTTATGCTTCCGCTTATCTTAGTTATATTTTCAGCATGCTTGATAGGGTTAGCTTGGGTCACTCGTGATCTTAGTTCACGTGTTACGTCTAGGGGGTAGCGTTGGGGCGTGACATGGCTTGTGTGGGACCTCTCAGAGTTCTATATGTCATGTTACACCTAGGGTATAATTTGGGTCGTGACAAGAGCACATGCGAGGCAAGTATGGAGTGGCTTACTAAGTTATTTAATGTCATTTTCAAGACACTAAAAATGTCTAAAGCGTGGTGATAGAGTACAATGATTCTATTGTACAACAATAAGGGAGATATTCAAAATTTCAATAACTATAGAGGTATCAAGTTGCTAAGCACACGGTGAAGATTTGTGAAAAGATGGTAGAGTTGAGGTTGAGGAGGATCGTGACTATTTTTTAGAATCAAATTGAATTTATGTAAGGACGGTCAACTATAGAATTCATTTATCTTGTTAGGAGACTAGTGGAGCAATATAGGGAGAGAAAGGACTTACACATAGTATTCATTAACATAGAAAAAACTTAGGACAAAGTCTCAAAGAGGTTCTATAGAGGTGCTTGGATGCTCGTGGTGTGTCTGTGACGTACACTAGATTGATTGAGGGCATGTACAATGGATCCAAGATTCGAGTAAACACAATGAGAGGAAACTCAGAGCATTTTACCGCGTTGATGGGATTGCACCAAGGATAAACCCTTAGCCAAATTTTATTTGTCTTGGTGATAGATGTATTGATGCGACAAATTCAATATGGAATGTCATGGTGTATGTTATTTTTGGATGACATAGTTTTGATTAACGAGACTCGTGAAAGATTTAATGTTAAGTTAGAAGTTTAGAGATGGATCTTCAAGTCTAAAGAGTTTAGATTGAGTAGGGTCAAGGTTGAATATTTGGAGTGCAAGTTCAATGAGGTGACAGTTGAGGCTGACATGAAAGTAAGCTTGATGTATAGGTTATCCAAAAGAGAGGTAGTTTCAAGTATCTCGAGTCTATTATCCAGGAAGATAAAGAGATAGATGAGGATATCACTCACCGTAATGGAGTAGGGAGGATGAAATGAAGGCTCCCATCTGGAGTTTTTTTGTGATAAGAATGTACTACTTAAACTTAAAGGCAATTTCTACAGAGTGGTGGTTAGACCAACTTTTTTGGTATGAGTCAGAGTGTTAGTCTGTCAATAACTCTCACATTCAGAAGAAGAATGTGGGGGAGATGAGGATGTTGCGATGGATGTGTGGATTTATTATGAGAGATAGGATTAAGAATGAGGATATCCGAGATAAGATAAGAGCTAAGAAGTTTTGGATACGAGATATGCAAAAAGGTATCTCTCCCATCTCTCTCAAAGTTGTGAGTTTGGTAGAAGACAAGATGTGGGAAGTAAGGTTGAAATGGTTCGGTCATGTGATGAGAAGATGTATTGATGCTCCATTGTGGAGGTGTGGGAGGTTTGCTATGGATGGGTTGAGGAAAGATAGATGGTAGACTGAAGAAGTTTTGGGTAAAGGTGATTAGATATGATATGGCACAATTACGGCTTATAGAGGATATGAATATAGATTGGGACACAAATCAGAGTAGAAGTTTAGTAGGTAGGAGTGTGTCCTTGCTAGTAGGTAGTAGCGCATTGTCTTGGTGGCCTTACTAGTAGTCATAGTTTTGTGCTTGTAGTTTCTTATTCTTCGATTTGGGTTATATTTGTTGTTTTGTGTAGTTCAATGGTAGTATTGATTGTAGTATTGTTCTGCTACTATATGTTGTTTTGTGTACTGCATAGTATCTCTTGTACTTCCATTACGTCTTTTTAGCATGTTTTTGTCTTGGTGCCTTACTAATAGTCATAGGTTTATGCTTGTAGTTTCTTGTTCATCGATTTTGGCTATATTTGTTGTTTCGTGTAGTTCGATAGTAGTATTCTTGTAGTATTTGTTTTGCTACTATTTGTTATTTTGTACTACCTATTATCTCTTGTACTTTCATTACGTCTTTTTTAGCCTATTTTTTTAACTGAGGATCTATCAAAAACATATTCTCTATCTCACCTCTAAGATAAATGTAAAATTTATGTATATTCTACCCTTTAAACCTTAATTTATGGGAACACAGTTACACAGAGGGTGTATTGTCGTTGTATTAACAATTATGTTTAGGGATAATCATGCTCGTATATATTTCAATATATGTCATTTATTAATTAAATTGATAAGTTTTAATCGGCCCTTAACTTGCTACATCCTATTTTAGTATAATAAGAAAATTGAGTAAATGACATATTTAAGATACCTTAGTTATTACTAGTCCTAAGAGGTTTTTTTATCTTTCAAGTCCTAGCATTAGAATCTTAATATTAACTAATATTTTTAATTAAAAAAATACAAAAGAATAATAATAAATAATGACGGATTAATGATAATTTATTGTTGCCATAAATATAGGAGTCTATAACTGACATGACATGATATTTACATTCCTTATTTTACCCCCAATCAATTTGAATATGTATTTCTTTTTCAATTAATCTGAAAGATTTCTTATTTTACTCCCAAATAGTTTGAATTCATTATTTTTTTCAATTATTCTGAAAGATTTTTTTTCAATTGTATATATACTATTTAAATATGATTTATGCAACAATATGACATTAAAGTTCAATGATTAATGTATTTCAATTGCATACATTACTTTATAAACCATTGAATTCCAATTATATAACAATGTTATACACAACTTGATAGTTAAATTTTCTTAGACCAAAGTAATTGACCTTGTTTTAATACCTATTTCATATCTAAGAGAAAAGAAATATTACCAAACTTGATACCAAATTCATTTGAAAGATTAACCACGAACTTGTGTATATAATTGTTATGTAATTGAATTTCAATGTTACACTTAACGAAATTTAAACGGATTCATGTTATATATGTAATTGGTATACAATTAGGATTTCATTGTATAACTAACGTGGGTATAAAAATGCAAACTGCATATCATATTCATATCAATATATTTTGTGTATATAATTTGTATTCAATTAGTATATAAATAAAATTTCAATGTATGACTAATATGGATAGAAAAATGTAAATTTCATACCAATATATTGTGTATACAATTGGTATGTAACTAGATTTAAATGTATAAGTTGATTTACTCAGATTATATTGAAAGATTATACTCAAAAAATCATAATTTAAATTTTTGAACTTCACAAATCATGATCAAAAGTACGAAAATATATGTAATAGTGCATAGTACCACTAATAAAAACAAAGTATATGTAGTTTAATGTCAAAAACTAGATTAAAACTTTCCAACATCTTAAAGAAAAAAAAGGAAAGATATTAGCAAATCCTCTATCTGGCAACTGTTTTTCTGGGTCTTGACGTAGGATAACTTGTAGGTGTAAGAATAAATTTTAATTTTTTAGGCATATTGTGAAAATTAAACAGAAAAAAATAAAACACACACAAAAATCACTTTAAGAAACGAGAACAATTGTTGTTGAATGTCACTCCAATTATTTTTATAGACCTTTTCAACGTTTTCATTCTTGCGTATAGTTCATAATATTTCTAATAACATATATTCAAACAAAAAAATAATTATTTAGCTAGGTAAAATAATGAACACAAAGAGGATCA
Source organism: Solanum piurae (assembly GCA_029582685.1). Classification (NCBI taxonomy): domain Eukaryota; kingdom Viridiplantae; phylum Streptophyta; class Magnoliopsida; order Solanales; family Solanaceae; genus Solanum; species Solanum piurae. The sequence goes on along the minus strand of JAJOOO010003131.1, from coordinate 9,506 downwards.
AGCCATAGTAAAAATATAATTATTAATAAATATATTTTGGACAATCAGAAAGACATAAGGAAACATACTCCAAAAATAGGAATATAGATTCGCCATGGCCCGTGCTTGAGCACGGGCCCAACAACTGATGATCATGATCTTTAAAAATATGGGATGGTAAGAACAATAATAGCAAGAACTAAAGCCAAACAATATAATGATTTCAAAATAATTAGCATGTGTCTTCTTTCCATTATTAAAAGGAGATCTTAATAGCTCTCACAAGTGAGACAATGAAAAATTTGATGACACCGATAAAGATAAATGATAAATTTACTTTTATATACATCATTTGCACAAGTACTTTCAGCAAATGTCATTAATAAATAAAACTGACATATACCAAAAGCTTAAAGTTCTCACACCACATGTACACATGGATCAACAAACAACTTACATGATAAAGACACAAACATACTCAAATAGTCTTTGAACCTCATGCAAATCTTCCTTCTCAACTAATCCATCTTGGTAACAAATCACACCTAAATATTTTTCAACGTAAATCACCAATATAACTCCTATAAAGAGGTCGCAATTTCAACATTACCTTTATCGTTTACTTGATTAACACTAATCAATATTTTATTTAAATAGAAAACACAATCACCATAAATTTGAAAATAAGTCCTGCAAATTCATCAAGAAAAAGTATAACCACAAAGTAAACATCACAAAAATCCTAACTTACTTAGTCTACTTAAATCATTGAGCACTTCTCCTTTCATTTAATTTTAGCACAAATAGGTCTATGTAGTGAAATTATATCAAAAGAGGGGGAAGATCGAAGGAAAGCGGAAGTTGAATGACTTTCACAAATCGATAAAATATAAGTGTATTATGTACTAACATTTAGAAATTTTGCTGACACATCATTCTTCTATTCTCTTCGAGTTTTTCTTAATGCCATTGACGGCTATAAAATTGACAAAAAGAGTGGTCACACGTAAAAAATATGTTAACAAAAGAGCCAAAGACTCAGAAAATTTCACAATAGCCTTCGGTAAATTTAATTTTATTCTATGAAAGCTTCTCACTAATATTAGAGCAGAACTAAATCCTAATTTATGGAACTGAAACAACACATCCATTAGAACTGAATGTTATCACATATAAAAATCAAAGGAGAGCGCAAACAAAGAAAATGGTGAAAGAAAACTCAGAGAAGAACGAACTGAAAGAGTCGCAGAACTGAAAAAGAAAAAACCTGGACAATCAATCATTTCTCAAACAACCCTACACTCTATTTTACTCTCCAAATATAGAGTTCTTTGTTTTTTCAGACAACCAACTCCAACCTAATTCTCTATTTTACTCTCTAAAAAAAATATTCTTCTCTCCTCAATATTATATTATTATTTCTATTTCATTTTAATTTTCTTATTTCATAATCTAAATCTTTTCTTTCTTTTTTTCCAAATAATCATCCTATATAATTTTCATTTTATATAAAATTTAATTTTTTGAAATTCTTTATTTAATATTAAATTATATTTCATTCTAAATTTCTAAAGAACAACTACGAATAATAGAAAAAAGAAATCGATAAGTACAATCGCAATCACAACCGTAACTTCTCTAAATCATACACTACATACTTCCTTTTTTGAATATTGTTAAATCTAGAAACAAACTCTCGGATTACTAAATTATTGTTGTGACTTTTAAAATTATTATGTTATGTATAGTACTGTATTGTTATCTTGTATTTAAATTATTATGTTATGTATTATATTTTTAAATTAAAGTTTGTATCTTATCATTTAAGTTTTGTGCATTTTTCATAGTGAAAATTAATAATAACAACAAATTGTATCACAAAGTGATGAATTTTTTTAAAAAAAATTTTTAATTCGAGATGAAAGTAGTATATATTAAATAATATATTTTTATAATTTATATTACATTTTAAAAGAATTACGAATATTAGACATTTAATTAATAGTCTTATATGAAAATAATATGTTAATTACAAAATAATAGAAATAATAATATAATATTCAAAAAGTGAAATAGAGAGTATGAATAGTAGTTCTCCAAATTTGGAGAACGGTAGAGAGTAAAATAGAGAGTGCTTGGAGAGGAAATTCTCTTTTTTTACTCTCCAAATATAGAGAATAGAGAGTGCTTAAAGAGTAAAATAGAGCAGGGTTGGAGATGAGTTTAGAAGAGAAAAGTGAAGGAAAAATATTATTATCACACCTATAGTACACATGTTGCCATAAAAGTAATATAGAGTAATAAGACGAAATTAAGAAATTATCCTTTAAAATAATATATTTATTAGTGCATTTTGTACAACTGCATAAAGCAGTGTTAGTACACCCTAAAGAGTAATTCTAATAAAGAGTAATATAATATATGGCAAAAAATTAAAATATCAAGAGGCAGAAGAATAAATTATTAGTGATGATGCTAAGGAACATTTTCACTTCTTCTTTAGGAGTTATTGCACAAACATGAGCAAATTTGTGGAGAGGAATTTCCATTCTACGTGGGTTGACTATTGTCAAAGAAATATTTAATTTATTAATCTAATTAGTTGATAGATTTTTTATAAATAAAGTAATTTGATGTGAATTATATATTATTAATTGATTAAGAATAGAATCTAGGGGGATGAAGATGAATATTTAAAATAAAATAATTTAAAAAATAAAAAGGATCAATGAAATTTTTAGACAAAAATAGATGTTACACCACTCTTCTTTTATCTATGTCTTTTTATATTATATATAGATTATTTTGAGATGAAAAAAATACCATATTTCCTGAGGATGTCATTTGTTTTGGGAACATGTATAAAATCAACCAAAATTCAATATGAAATTAATATAATTATTCCTAAAATTACAATAGGAAATATAACCCACAAAAAAAATATTATTGTATTTCAATTCACATCTATAATTACGTACAAATTTGCAATAAATTAATAAAATAGTAACAGAATTGACGTATAGCTAATAATAATGTATTCTTCAAGTCAGTAAGAATTATCAAAATCCAATATGAAATTAATACAATTATTTCTAGAATTTATAATAAAATATTCACCTCATAAAAGAAAAAATTATTACATTTAAATCTACATTATAACTAGGTACAAACTTGCAACAAATAATAAGAGTAATAAAAAATTGATATATTGCTATAGCTATTTTTCTAACTTGAATTTGGACAAATACTTTTCACAAGTAAAGCTATATGCTAATTCTTCATTATTTCCTAATAAATATGAAAAAGGAGCAAATCAATACTAATGAAGAATTGAGAAGAAAGCTATGGAATGAAAAAGGAAGAATGTTATGCAGTGAAAATGATTTTTTCTTTAGTATTTATAGTAATAAAAAAATAGTAACATAACATAAGAAAAGACTAACGAATTTGAGTATAATTATAAGTATATAAATGTTAAGTGCATTAATTGTGCCTAATTGATTTTTTTTACCTTAAATAGGTTTAAATAAATCATATCATATATATATAAAAAAGAAAATCTTAGGCCCATCTACGTGACACCACTACAAACTAGAATTCCCTTTTAAATTTATTTATTATCAAAACTAGCCTTACCCTTTCATGAAAAGTTGTGACTTTTATGAGAAGCTGCGACTTTAATGAATAGTTGTGACTTTTATGAAGAGATACGACTTTTATGAAGAGTTACGACTTTTATGAAAAATTGCGACTTTAATGAAGAGTTGCAACTTTTATGAAAAGTTGTGACTTTTATGAAAGGTTATGACCTTTCCGAAGGGTTGCAACTTTTCCACATAGTTGTAACATTTACGATAAGGCACAATAAACATCTGTTCACGCTACCCTTTGTTGTCTATAAATAGAGGGATTTCCTCTCATTTTAAAGCAATGAAAATTCTAAACCTCTCCTTCTTTTTCTTCTTCACAATTAAATATTTGTATACTTTGTTCCTGTTGAGTGGCTCATTGACATCATTGCTTATGTTACAGATCTTGGTATGTATTTTTACTGTTATTAATTTATGCTTATGTTATTAAGGATAAATGATAAGAAGTAATAATAAATTTCATTTTCCTTTACATTATTAATGTTTGTTACTACGTAATCTTGTATGTAAGATAATATAGTGTTTTAGTTTTAATGACTGATAGGTTTTAAGTATCATTTTATAAATTCTGTGATATTAAATCTCACGCAAAGTGCAGGTAATTTTACTAGTTTTCAAATAAATTAAATATCATCTTAATGGGTGATGTGGCACTTGGCAAGTGAGTGCATTCAATTCTTCTACAAGTACGTGAAGAAATTAGAAAAAAGAATTATCAAATTATACATATAACATTTTTTTATAGGCCATTATTTAAATATTATTTTTTTGATATATTAACTTTGTGATTTCTCCTAATTAAATATGTTACACCACATAAAACAGATTAATATTGACATCAACCGGGAGAAATAATTTTCTAACATTTTATTTTAAAAAAAATATTTTTATACTTAATAGATCTAAAAAATTATTTTATTTTATTCAATTAACTAGAGGACGATCTCGTTAAAAAAAAAGAAGAGAAAATACACCAAATTCCTTATGAACTTGACAACAAAATCTATTTTAACACTTTAATTACATAAGCATTAAATGCCTCCCTTAATAACTTTGAAATGTATTATGTACCACAAGATTATAATATCACTCTTACCTACCACATTATAGTCATGTAAGCGCCACAACATATTTATGTTAGCACCATGTTATTAACTTTTTTTAAAAAAAATAAAAATTTAAAAATACATTTTTAAAATCAAAATTTGAAATGTGGACCCATTTTTATTCCCCTCCCTCCTTCTTCCTTCTTCTTCGCCATTTCTAGGCTCTAGCGCTTCATTGCTCTTTTTTTTTTCCTCTTCACCATTCAATTTATATATCCCCCCCCCCCTACATTCCCCTCAAATCTGCCTAGTGGGAAAATGATTTTTTTTAGAAATTATTTGTCTTGACAACTTAAATAAAAAATGAAGTTATTTAAGAATTAATTTGATTAAATTTCTTTTTATAAAATTAATTTGATTTAATTCTATTTGAAAATTTAATCATATGAAATTATGAATATCCTTAACATAAAGATACAAAGTACACATTAATAACTCGAGATAATCTCTAGAAATCTATATATTATGATAAAGCTGGATATGAAAATGGTGACGTGGCGCTCTCTAAGGGTTTGATTCTTATTTATCTTTTTTGTGATTTTTTTGGTATTTTTCTCTTATTTCTTTCAATTATTTTATTTTCATACCTCTTCAATTATATAAATTTTACCCTTAATAAATCTTACTTAATAATGTTCATAACTCCTAACCTTCAAATAATTTAATATACCAATTTATATCATCTTAAAATCACACTTATAAAACCCTATTTTGAGACATATGTGATGATTATTTTTTTTTTATTTTTTTTCTTATTCTTCATCTTTTATCTCTTTTGTTGGTTAATTTTTTTGTCTTCTTACATCTGATTTTGCAGGAGAAATATCTATAATGAAGATTGCTAGACATTTTTGTGTAGTTCGATTTTACAAGGTAAAACTATTAGATATGCCTAATATAGTCATCACGTTTTCTCTTTTGCAATTATACATTCAATATTATTATTTCATGATAATATGTATCACAAAGTTTTTTGGAAAAAATTGTTTGAGTTTTTCTTTTTTGCTTCTCTTTGTAGTTTATAGAGATCTTTTTTTCTTCTTTTGTAGTTTTTGGAGCATTAGGTTATGTTATGTTGATAACAAGATCCTTCCTTTATATTTAACTCATAATTAAATATTCTTTAAAGTTTTTATATGATTAGTTAACTTCATATATATGTGTGTGTTGTTGTTGTAAGATTAACTTATTTTGTTTTCATGTCAGGATATTATTGAAAATAGAAGCTGAAAAGAAAGTCAACACATACATGTATGTTACTCAATAAAGCATGTGTATATAATTTTGTAGTCATGTAAATCAATTTTTAATAACTATTATGATAGAACATGAGAATGTAAAGTTAATTCATAATTTTTAAAATATTGTATGATTTATAAAAAGATGTTTATTGATATGGAAATGTATAGTCTTCATATTTTTAGTTTTTTATTATTATTACTATTAATATTATAAGTTCTCAAGTTTTTGAGATTTCAAAGATCACTATTACAATATGTTTGGTCAGAAATTGAAATACAAAAATATTTGTTTAGGATAAAAATAATTTAGTAAAGTTGTTCTCTCTCAACCTACTTTCTTTACCAACATAAGAATTATCTAGATATAAGAAAAGTGGTGTAGTACATCTCTTTGGCCTAGAATCTTATTTATCTTCTTTTTTTTGACAATTTTTTATTTATTTATTTCTTACTATCGTACAAAAATCAGTGGCGAATTTATGTGTAAAAATTGGATCACCCGAATCCGTGGTCATCCAACTAAACTCAATATATTGCTTGTATAATTATTAAAGAACATATTAAATAAACACTTGTGGAACCCGTTCTTAAAGTTGCTGGATGGTTCACTGGTTTGACAGCCAGATTTTAACACCAAGATCTTGAGTTCAATCCCAGCCAGCTACAATTCACTTCAATTTTTTTAGTAACTAATAACACTCATTTTTTCAAAAAAAAAATGAAATTCTAAAGCAATGATGCACCCGTTTTCTTGAAATCCTGAATTCGCCTCACAAAAATGAATGTATCATTACTAATACCCCTGCATTGATTCATATTCTTTTCTAATATAAAAATTTAAGTATTTTTATTTTCCGTACTTTAATGACTTTTGATGATCATAACTCCTAAATTATATTAATAATCATGTTCATGATATCATTTGATATTTCATATTGTTATCCTACAAAAAGAGGTATTATAAAAAATTTTATAAAAAATGATCAAATTTATATGTATAGTAAAATTAGGAATTATGTACATATAAATAATTAAAAAATAATAATCTTAACTCTCTTTTTTTTAAGAAAAACTTTAAATCCCATCATTTAGTTTTCTCAATAACAAATTTATGTTAAAAGTGTTTAAAAAATCATATATATAAATTAATTTTCTTCTTCACAACATAAATGGGGTGTAAATAAGAATAATAAGTCATATTTTTTTATTTTTTCTTTTTACCATGATAAATGTGAATAGATGATTAATATGTATTAAATTTATTATTATTGAAAGCAAATAAAAGTTTCTTTTATTTTTTTCTACACCAAAGAAGGAGTTATCCTTTGGAGAGTTGTTGCTCCAATTTATTTATAATAATTACCACGATAATATTTCAATAATATAAATAATTGTATTTATGTTGACAAACTTTTTATTGACCTATCTTCAAAATTGCATACACGTATTATTTTAAAAAATTATTTTCTTTGTCGCTCTTTGATAATCTCTATATAATTGGATTAGGTAAGTATCACACCAAGTCACTAAATGATATCATGACTTATTTTTTATATCTCATTTTATGTTATGTGTTTAATTTTTTAATTTTTTTTTTTTGTATAAATGTAACCTCAACCGTAACGTTGCACTATTGCAACTTAATTTTCTCTTCTCGCATTGTCTCTACAAGAATGAGAGTTTAAATACACAATTTAATATCAATGGATTTTATGAGACACAAATTGTATTAGATGAGTGTCGATACGAACACTGAATATCGAAAAAAATATATATCTCTAACTTTTGAATTTCTTGCATAACTATGTTAGAATATGATACACGTATTTCTTTTTCACCGTAATTTACCACAAATGTATCTTTATTTATTTATTTTCATTATTGTGTCACTTAAACAAAAAGAAAGTCACGTAATTTATGATCGAGTAGATTTACGATTGTTGATTGAACCAATAATGTTGCTATAAAATCATTGAATTTAGTATGAAACTATTATAATTAGATTGTCAATTAACTGAAGCTTTTCATATCAACGTTTATATTTTTAACTTTTTAATCAGTATGAAAAAAAAATTAGTAATTTTTCTGAATAAGTAATATCAAAATCGTATTTTAATTTGTGTTTCTCTCTTTTATTATATTATTTATTAAAATATTTATCAAATAGTGACATTAATTATTTAAAAATATATTTAAATTTTTCTTATAATCGCGCGAAGTACCGTTAGTAATAAAGGAGAGTAAATTGACTAAATTAATGGAATGCCTCAACGTGGGCTACCATCACATGCAATTCCATGTTTAATTGAATTTTATGAATAAGACTTTAATCAATTAATAGCAGAAATCAACTAACAAGAAATTAAAAAATCAGATAAAATGTCAAAAGAAAAGGAGAATAAAGCTAAATTCAAAAACAATCCTAAAAAGATGTCACATCACATTTTTTATACTCAGCTATATATTAATATATATAGATTTGTACAAAAAAAACACCCATTTGTTCTCTAACTTATTAATTCATGTTAACACTTAATAAAATTAAATTAAATATAATATAAATTAATACAAATATGTTAAGATCAATAATTAAAGCTTTATAAGTATCAGTTATAAAATAGTACGTTTCAAAGTTACAATATACACTCTTAAATAAATATAAATATATTTTGTGATTTTCCCTTTTTTATTATTGAGTAGAGATTTCAACATCAACTCTATTTAACCTTTTTCTTGAAAAAAAAATTAAAATCTGAATATTTAGAAATTAAATAAAAAGAAACTAATGTTTGTTTTATAGTTTTTCTTCTTTCTCTTTTTAACTTACACCAACATGATTTTTTATTTTTTTTTATTTTTTTTACCCTCCCTAGGAGCTCCCACCCCTTGTGCTCCCTTAGTGACTCGAACTCGCAACCTTCGGGTTGAAAGTGAGAAGTGCTTACCATCCAAGCAACTCCCTCTCGTCACCAACATGATTCATTCTTTTGAACACTGTTTTAAAACACAATTCCTATAAATAGAAAAATGATTAAATAAAAAGGAGAGGATGTCTTATCTAAAGAGCATATTAAAGTTTCTCCACTCATTTGACGTTTGCTCTTTCACTATTCAATGCCCCACCATTTGTAGGTTTTGGTGAACAGAATTATATTTTTACAATAATGTTATTTTATCACTTTGTGTATAGATGAGTTTGTTATTATAATCAACTAGTATGGGTATACAGGTAGATTTGTTTAGTAAAGTTACACCCTATGAATTTAGCTCCCGTTTAACTATAAAATTTCAAATTAAAATTTTTAAATTTATATTTGAATATATAATTTATTTTTAAAAAATTAAGATTATGAGTGAAAGTCTCAAAAACTGATCCAAATTCTAAAGACTAAAGCCAATGAAAATATTTGCAGATCATTTAAAAAAAAAAAAAAGATGACCATAAGGATGAATTTTTAATTAAAAAAATTATATAACTAAGCAAACATAACAAAATGCATGAGAGAAATTTATGACTAGAATCTGAATGA
>JAJOOO010003130.1:0-25073 GCA_029582685.1 Solanum piurae | reverse complement strand
TCACCATCTACGGATAGACAGTACGGTCCGTAGATCCATCTACGGACCGTCAATGGGCACCGTGGTTCCACACTTGGTCAGATTTCCCTGATTTGCCTCCATGCCTTGGCTGCTGATCTACGGCCACCATCTACGGAGCGTCAATAGACTTACGGTCCGTAGATCACTCCGTAGATGTTCTTTTCTGCATCCCTTTCAGCTGTCTCTTTACTATCGCGCCTGAACATCTTTCCTGCAAAATACAATAAAAACACATAAAAATCAGTACAAAAAGGCCCTAGACACACACAACTTGTAAGTGAAATGTATTAGAAATACCGTAAACTCACGGTATATCAATACACCTTCCTATCGGATAAATATTTGAGTTGCTGACACAAGTAACAAAAAATCTTTTCAACAAAATAGTTATATGTGTATGTAATATATTGATAAAAGGGTTAAAATTACTCTTAAACTATTCGAAATAGCTTAAATATACCCTTAAATTATATTTCGACTCAAAAATACCCTTCCCGTCAAACTATTGGGCCCCACCTACCCTTATAGTTAACGGAAGTATCCATGTGTGTGTTAAACGACACATGGACGCCACATGTGCACGCCAAACACACCCCACTGCCACATAGACAAATTAAATCCCTAATTTCACTATTTCCCCCCTCATTTCATCATTTCCCTTAGAAACAATACTTCCGGTATCGCATTCAACATTCCTCCTTCTGATTCTAATCTCCACATTCCTTAAACAAGTATCTATACAATCTGCTAAAAAGATTATCGGTTCCTTCTTTCATATTTTTTCTCGCCAAACCCAGTTTTGTACTATAATTCTAAATCAGTAAAACGTCAATACATTTCAAATTCATGCAAACCATAAATAGTTAGGGCCATCAACTCACCTACCCATCTTCAAATCAACAAAACTCAACGATCAGGCGTAGATTATAAGGGGCTTTGATCGCTCACCCACCGAAAAGGAAAAGACATAGATGGAATTGAAGAAGCGCACAACAGGAAGATTTAATAGAGAAAATGAAATCTAGGGTTAGGATTTCCATTCAAAATTGGGGAAAGTTCAAAAGTTTAGCTAACGTTTAATTATAGATTTTGGGAGTAGTTTCAGAAAACTTATCTATAAATTTTTGTTTGGCCATGATAGGGTTGCATTAGGGATCAGGCTTTAGATGGTTTCATTTTTCAATGGTCATGGATGAACTGACGTGATATATTCGGTGTCATGGTGTAATTATTCGCAGAATATTGAACCAAACAGAAGTTGTTTGGTATGGTATTCGATGAGCACTATTAAAAATAATAATCAAAAACCGAATAATTAAAATGGGGGAAAAAGAGTGAAATTAGAGATTTAAGTCGTCTATGCATGTGGAAGTGGGGTCTGTTTGGCGTGCACATGTGACATCCATGTGGCGTCCATGTGGCATTTAACACACACATGGATAATTCCGTTAAAGAGAAGGGTAGGTGTGTCCCAATAGGTTGACGAAAAGGATATTTTTGAGCCGAAATATAGTTTAAGGGTATATTTAAGCTATTTCAGATAGTTTAAAGGGTAGTTTTGACCCTTTTCCGTTATATAAATAGTGTATAATCGTGTATAGGTGATATAATTATATATTAAAAATGTATATACATTTTTTATACATTATTGATACAATAAAATATACAACTTTTTCCCCCTCTCAATCAACTCAAAATTCCTTTAAATAATCTCAAAATTTGGATATGATTTTTTGTTAATGTTTCAAGTCTTTTGATATTATTGGGCTTTGAACAAAGTCACAATTTAGCTTAAGCCCACTCAATTGCTACCTCCACTTTTTTCATTTTGAAGAAAGAGAAGAGTAGAAGATGACACTATTCCTGTTTCGTTTTCTTCAAGTCATTTGAATTTAGCAAGGTGATTGAGAAAATTCCGATGACGAGCGAGTCGGAAGATGTCCTCCGCCGCCGTACGGCACATGCTGACTTCCGGAAAAGGCTACTCCAGCAGAAGGAGCTAGATGCTCGGGTATGGGCAGGTAAAATTCTCTAAACCCTACTCTTCCTGAATTCTGAACTTCATTTTGGTTACCTGATGAACACAAGCTAATCGAGGATTTATAGGCAGTGAATGCGTGCACACATTATACATAAATGTGTTTATACTTGTATCTACATACTACATATATGTACGTTTAGCTTGCTTCTGAAACGGGAGTGTACATAACTTATCTTCTAGCTTGCCAGCTACTGAAATATTGGATCGATCATCTAAACTATAACAGGATAAAAGGAGTTCTAGTATCATCTCTATATACAAATAAGAGACGTTTCTAGTTGATGATTGTAACAACAGAAGCTAATCGAGGATTTATAGGCCGTGAATTCGTGCACACATATATATGTGTACGTGTATCTATATACTATACATATGTACGTTTAGCTTGTGTTAAACTGCGGTGTACATAACTTAATATTGGATCGATCCTCTAAACTATAACAGGATAAAAGGAGTGCTAATATCATCTCTATTTACTCATAAGATACGTTTTTAATTGATGATTGTAACAACAGAAGCTATCGGGGATTTATAGGCAGTGAATGCGTGCACACAATATATATATATATGTGTGTGTGTGTGCGTGTGTGTTAATACGTGTATCTATATATAGCTTGTGTTGAACTGCAGTGTACATAACTTATCTTTTAGCTTGCCAGCTACTGAAACATTGGATCAATCCTCTAAACTATAACAGGATAAAAGGAGTGCTAATATCATCTCTATTTACTCATAAGAGGCGTTTTAAGTTGATAATTGTAACAACAGAAGCTAATCGAGAATTTATAGGCAGTGAATGCGTGCACACATTATATATATGTGTGTATACATGTATCTATATACTACATATATGTACTTTTTATAGAAAAAGTCTGGGATTGAAGCCTATGAAACTGCGGTGTACGTAACTTATCTTTTAGATTGCCAGCTACTGAAATATTGGATCGATCCTCTAAACTATAACAGGATAAAAAGGAGTTCTAGTATCATCTCTATATGAGGTGTTTTTAGTTATTAATTGTAACAAGAGAAGCTCCTGTTACCATAAATGTGGAAGAGAAATGAAGAAGAAAGAGATAGAGGGGAAATTAAGTTATTTGCTAACTCATAAAAAACCTAAGAGGCGTTTGAGTTGATAATCCTTTGCTTAGATACAGCGATTTTTCGGCCTTACTAATTTTTGGTTTCTTGTGGGTAAGCAGGGAAGGATAGATAGTATGTCTTCCGGTGAGAGATAACTATCCAAAAAAAGAAGAGAAAAGTATGTCTTCTGGCGAGAGAGTTGGTGTAAACTTCAAGAATCCAATGTTTCTGAATGAAATAGGGGATTCGTACTGACTGTAACTAATTTGGGATTGGTATTGAAGATTGATTGACAAATCTAAAGTCCCTAATTATAGGAATGTTATGCAGCCATCTTTTACTATGATGTGTCTGCTTAAGTCATGATGCAAAAAATTACGAATTCCTGCAGAGCTTAGTTATATTAAAACCACCCTCAGGCTTGTTTTAGTGGGTTCTGTGTGGTGTTTCTCACAATGCTATGAATATGTCCATGCACTTATGCTATGATTGCTTTTTGTAGGGATAAAGCAATGATTATGGTGTGTTTGGAATGAAGGAAAATGCTTTCCTAGAAAATAAGTGATTTTCTTACTTACTTTCTTGTGTTTGGTGTGTAACAAAAATGTTATCCTCAAAAACATGTGTATATAATCTAGATAAATACTATAGAGATGGAGTGGGGTTGGTGGGGATGGGGATGAGGGCTATGGGGTGGGGTGGGGGGAAGTGGGGTGGAAATAGGGATGGGATGTGTTGGAGGGTGGGGAGGAGACAATTGCTGTAGAATGCTTCATATGGAACTTGTTTTTCTACTTCTACTGGGGAATTTTTCTTTATTATTAATTTTAAGGAACCTGTTTTCCGAAAGCATATGTTTTCCAAAATTTATTATAAGCATGGAGAAATTGAAAAATATTTTCCAACAAACACACCTTTAAGGTAAAAAAAAAAGAAATGAAAGATCATAGTTTGGTTTAGAGCAATGCACAATGAGAGCAACTGTATGGTGTGAAGATCTCTAGGGTCCTTTGTTGTTTTTGTCGTTGGATGTTTGTCATTCAACAAATGCTTTCACTTTCTTCTGGTTAGCAAATGGCTAATTTCTTTCTACCTAGGTTTGAACAAAATGTTAGAGGCTTTGATACCATGTGAAAAGAGAAAAGAAGAATAATTCTTGTTGGATTAGTTGTTGACTATACATCACAAAGATTCATTATATTGGAATCTCGACGACTTGTAGTAACGTAAGTAATTAGTTTCTATATCGTACAAGGTAAGTTGCTTTCTTCCATTAATGTGCTACATATCGTGAATGTACACATATTTTAACATTTAACAACACTGATTCACTTGACTTTGTGGTTTCTGAACAATGAACTAAAGATAGTGAGCACTAAGCTTTATTCTTGTTCATAGACAAGTTAATTTGAAGTGTCATTTATGCACCCAAAGGTGTAGCCTAGAGGTCAATGATGTGGATTGAGCACCATGAGGTCTCAGGTTCAATTCCCAACAGGGACAAAAACATTAGGTGATTTCTTCCTATCTGTTTTGAGATATGTTGCTGGAGGGGGGTGGAAGGTATCCGTGTACAGCTGAGGTGTGCGAAAGCTGGCCTGGACCCCACGGTCACCAAAACAAAATAAATTGAAGTGTCATTTATGTGGTTGTCTGGTCAACAAGCATCTACTAGCTTACAACAATAACTTTCCAAGCTCAGTAGTGAATTCATGTTCAATTAGAAGGATTTTCAATTTCTGTAACTTTCTCTTGTAATAGTGAGGTAATGATGGAAAGCTTTATTTTTGTCCTACAACTTGCAAACCAATTTAAAGTTTAATTTTTAACCGATGACATTCAACACGTAGCGTATTTTATGTTTATTAAAGCATCTTATAATTAAGAAGAATGACTTCATGTTTTCCTGCCTTATCAGAAACATTTTTCTTTGTACCGAGTTCATGACTTGGTCTGTAAAAGGACATCACAACTTCTCAAAACTACAAATCTTAAGTTATTCCTTCCTGTAATTCGTAGCTGTATTTTATCTTTATGAAAGAATCTTAGAAATCAGAAACATTGCTACATAGTTTTCCTTACCAAAAACGTATCACAGTTGGACCTCAAATTTATCTCTTGACCTATGAAGCAACATCATAAGTCTATGTAACCTTTGTATGTGGAAAGAGTTGATAAGGTTACCCAATGTATTTTTTTTGGGTTTTCCACTGTGTTTGATTTAAGCTCATTTGCTGGAATGCAGCTCTACACCATAGGGTATCAGTGCTAGTGCTTCTTAACTAGTTCGAGTACAGGTTGCAAATGGTAATCATAGTTAATTTAGATATAGTACAACATAATTGAAACCTATCATTTTGAAAGGGCTACTGCAAATGACGCCTCCCATAGGCAGTAAGATTTACAAATGGAAATAGCATTGCTTTCTTTACCTATTTGAAGAAAGGAAAAACTGAACGAAGAATCAAAAACGTTTTGGTTGAATGAGAAAATCAGTTTTATGGTTTGGGAGAAACATGTACGTTTGTAACCATGCCAAGAATGATCAAAGCGAATGTTTCACTAGTAAAAAATTTGAGGCACCTTATTTCTACTAGGAAATGGCAAGTTAAGAGATAATATTTTCCTGAGTAAAAGTTTTCAACACTTGAGGAACTAGTTTTAATTGCAAAAGCAACTATAAACATAAAGAAGTATTGAAAGATCAAGAGACTGAGACACAGTAAACACAAAATGCTGTATCAATTATGAGTATTTTCTTCTGTTTTTTAATTATGTATTTGATTATTAATACTTTAGAACATCAAACATGAATGATTATTAAGTCCTTGATAAAAAAACATGAATGATTATCAAGTCTTGGAAAGCTATACTGTGTCACAATTTTTCTTGAAAAAAGAGGAAAAAATAGAAACTCTTTTCCGGAAGTATCTATGAGCTTTAAGCCTTGTCCAAATATTTATGACAAGTTGGCTAAATTCTATAAGGTTTTTAACTTTGTTTAGGACTAAGGAGGCCTTTTAGAGCAAGAATTTTGGATGGGGATAGGTGATTAGAGAACCTTAACCTTATTTTGTGTGTTCTACTTATTATTGAATTCATCGGTATTGGGAGTTTTCTTATCAGTATTTCAAACGTACAAGGTATACACGTCCCCCTGGGTAGATTCCTTTTGGGCAGTTCACTCCAATATCTCTGTTTGGGGTTACTTTTTATGGTTGTTCTTCTTTTCCTAGTTATTTTCTCATTAATGCATATCTTCTTCGCTTTTCTTTACTCCTTATTCTCAAAGGGTCCTGCACTATTGAGGTAGAGTTGTGATGACTTCATCATAAGATGCCATCAGACATCACCATTGTAGTGTAAAGATCTATTCAAGTATTTTAAGGGGGATCATAACCTTCTTTGCTTAGATTTATTTATTCAAATAATTTTCTTTCTTTGTTATGATTCTCGATTGACTTATTAAGTATTCTTTATAATCGTCTGCGGTAAAATTTCTGATATGCCAGTGATTATGGTTTTGTCTGTAACTCTGTTTTGTACTACTTCCATATCAGTCAAAATGAGAGCTTATTGTATGCGCTTCAATCGGTATATCATCTATAACCTAAATCCTTAGCTGTTTAGCATTGACAAACAGTGCACATCTTACATCACGAATTGAGAAATGAAAACTCAAAGCAATGAGTCTGCTTTGTGATAGCTAATTATGCTGTCACCGTTAATATTTCCTTTATGGTCACTGATTTTATCTATTTATTTTGTTTCTTTTTATATAGGATGCCAAACAATTTTCTGTCCAAGTGCTAGTAACCTTCGCTATATATCTATTGTCTTTCTGTGTTCAATTGTTGTATAACTGATGCTGGTTGTAAAATTGTACACAGTGAGAGAAAATTTGCGTGCGGCCAAAAAGGAATATGGTAAAACAGAAGATGATTTGAAGTCGCTTCAGAGCATTGGGCAGATCATAGGTGAAGTGCTCCGGCCTCTAGATAACAAACGCGGTAATACATTCTTTTCTCGTATTTCCGTTGTTTGTCGTCATTTTTTTTTAGATCTATGGATTTTAAGGAGTAAAATTCCCACCTCTCAAAAATAAAAAATAAAAAACATATATAATGATGAAGTGAGACCCTGAATGCGAACCCTTATTCTTTTACCTAGAGAAGAAGTCTATAACATTGTGGTTTTGTGCTGCAAAGATGGCAGTGAGCTAGTGACAAGTGGTGCTGTTCATAGGTTTTAATCATGCGTACATTGTCTGTACATACTGTTTATCCATATTCATTTTTATTCTCTTAGCTATGAACCATGCATTACCATATTTACTAGTTATCCATCTTCATATTGCATTCTATTAGGAATTATTCTGTTGACCCGGTTTTACGTTGCTATTAACAAGTTGAAGTAATTTTTTGGATTAATTTAAAACATGTATTTTTCAGTGATAGTTAAAGCCATCGGTCCTAGATATTTGGTTGGCTGTCGCAGTACAGTGGATAAGGAAAATCTAACTTCTGGCACTAGAGTGGTTCTCGATATGACGACTCTTACAATCATGAGGGCACTCCCACGTGAAGTTAGTGGTTATTTCTGTGCTAGTATTGGGAACTTGTAGAGAATTATCATATTTGTCCCTCCCTGAGTTCCTTATCTTGAGTTTCTTATGACAGGTTAATCCTCTGGTGTATAATATGCTTCATGAAGATCCTGGCAATATAAGCTACTCTGCTGTGGGTGGACTGTCAGATCAGATCAGAGAGCTGAGAGAATCAATAGAACTACCTCTGATGAACCCTGAACTTTTCCTCCGTGTTGGAATTAAGCCTTCAAAGGTGACTAGTTTATATAATTTGACCATATTCTTGTGTCTGCATTTTTCATGGTGCTTGCATAGTTGAAATTGCTGATACTTTTAGTTTCTTCTGATGCTACCAAGTTTGTCCGTCTCAGGGTGTTCTTCTCTATGGGCCTCCTGGGACTGGCAAGACCTTGTTAGCCAGGGCAATTGCTAGCAACATTGATGCCAATTTCTTAAAGGTGAATAGTAGAGGTTTTGGTTATTTCCTCCCTTTTCAAAGTATTTCATAATATCAGTATTTATTTATAGTTGGTGAAAAATGCAGGTAATATCAAGTGCCATTATTGATAAATACATAGGTGAGAGTGCGAGATTAATCCGGGAAATGTTTAATTATGCTCGTGATCACCAAGTAAGGACTTCAAAAACATCCTGGGTATACTAAATCCAGTGAACCACTGCTAGTACTGCCTCAAAATGTACTGACAGTTTTTGTCTGTGTAAAGCCTTGCATCATTTTCATGGATGAGATTGATGCAATTGGTGGACGTCGATTTAGCGAGGGAACAAGTGCAGATCGTGAAATTCAGAGAACGCTCATGGAGTTGCTTAATCAGTTGGATGGATTTGACCATATTGGAAAGGTCTTAAGTTGATCTTAATTATACATCTCTAAGAAGCTATATAGTGGGAATTTCTATAGATTTATGATCTATGGTGTGCATACTTGTCCCTTACTTGCAGTTCTTGTTTCTTGGATTCTAAAAGAAGGATAATTCCTCAAAACTTGATTGTCTATCATATAGATACATGCTATAAAGAAAGAGAAGATTGCTTAAATCAGGAGAGAATATAGGTTATTTGCTGGGTCCAAAACATCTGGCCTGTTTGTTGTCATAATCATTTTTACCTGCAAGCAGAATAAGCATTAACTACTTAGCTTTGATTACTGTGGTCTTCTGGCTTTCTGCTTTTATTTTTTTAGTAAAAAATACGTCGATGCTAAGTAGTTAATGCTTATTCTGCTTGCAGGTAAAAATGATTATGGCAACAAACAGGCCAGATGTTTTGGACCCAGCTCTTCTTCGCCCTGGTCGGTTAGATAGAAAGATAGAAATACCCTTGCCTAATGAACTATCAAGAATTGAGATCCTCAAGATTCATGCTGCTGGAATTGCCAAACATGGTGACATTGATTATGAAGCTGTTGTTAAGCTTGCTGAGGTGTGCTATGAAAATTAGTTTGCTTGTGTTGCCGAAGCGGAGTTTTGACAGTCTGTTTCTCCTCAGGGTTTTAATGGGGCTGATCTTCGAAATGTGTGCACTGAAGCTGGTATATCAGCAGTACGTGCAGAGCGTGATTATGTCATCCATGAGGATTTCATGAAGGTACGTCTGGTTCTTCTTTTATAAGGCTGTTGGCTAGTTGGAGGGTAATGCAGATTCTGAGTCAAAGTTTGAATATTTATTTACAGGCTGTAAGGAAACTGAATGAAGCAAAGAAACTTGAATCAAGTGTGCACTATACTGCCGATTTTGGCAAGGAGTGAGGGATTTTTGCCATTGTGTGATATAACCAAACCCCAAAGGAGCTATTGGACTGTTCCACAATCTTAGTCTGGCTACTTGCTTTACAATTGTAGTTACATATACTTGTATTGTTCATCCTCAGGAATCATGTAAAAAGCATGTTTTAAGAGAGAATTCGGCACATGGTCAACTGTTTTGTTCGACGCGGAATGCGGATGCTTTGTTAGATTTTTTTCCTTTATAGTTTGTTATGGATGGTAAGGTGAAAGATTGGACAGAGTATTTGATATAATTTGCGCAATGTAGTTCGTGCGATTGAATTCTGAAATCATGTTAGATATTTGATATAGCAAAGACTTTCAGCTTCACTTTCACACAACATATCAAATGTGCGAGAAAATTTACTACAACATACAAGTGTAGTCGGGCCTGAGGATGGTGATGATGTGTATGTAGCTTTATTCCTACTTTATTAAGGAAGAAAGATTGTTTTCGATAGATTTTTGACTTAAATAAAACATATCAATTCAAGTATGGAAAAGAGATGCAATAGAAAAGAAGTCATGTTTAAAATAATGGAGAAAAGGATAGTAGAAAAAAATAATGTCTTAACCTATTAGAGTGATTTCCTTTTTAGCTCAAATTGAAGTCACTTACATATTAGAATACGTTATTTCTGGAATTTTAATAAAAATTTGGATTCTAAAACATCAAGAAACTTTCTTTGTTCAACAACAATTCTTTCATTTGTTCTTTAGGCAAACTCGTTTCCCTTTGTAAATTTATACTCAATATGAAAGAACCCCTTATTAGAGCTTGCTTTCGATTCTCTGACCTGCTCTAGACACAATTAGGTCATTTGGTAGCTAGTAAAAACACAAAACTTGTTCATGTAGTATTATTTTTCGTACCAATTATACCATGTTTAATAGCTAGTTAATAAATAAGTTGTTTTAATGTATAAAATTAGGAGAGAATTAGTGTATTACCTTAATACGCATGATAGAAGATGGAATAACTAATACCTACATAATTACTACCAGCTACCAAATGAACCCTAAAATGCTGAGTCTAGTTTCAAGCTGGACATGATAGGCTTGCTCGGAAAATTAGTCAACTTCAAGCAATAACCAATCATGTCCAGCTTGAAGTCGCTATAGAGCAATAACCAATCCTTTTAAGGTGTCATGACATTCACAGTTGCTGATAAACAGAGTATTAGGCGCTCTAACTGACTCAAATAAATACAAAAAAGAATACAAAGTTATACAAGGGTTGATGCTACTCTTAGGCATGAATGAGTAGAACACCAAATATCTGCTACTATATAGGCAATAGAGATGACCACTTTTAAGCATATATATAAAATCTTCAGGACAATTTTTCATGGGCTTGACATGTATGTAACCCAATAGAACATACACTGAAACAACAACTATTTTCAATTTGCATCTTCTTTCCTATTTAACAAATTAATCATCCACCTTGTATTCTTCCCATTTTTTACAATGTATAACTTGCCTGCGAATGCATTGCATTTCCACCATCAAGATCATGGCTGCTTTCACGACTCTCTACTACCCAAAAAGGCAGCTGAGAGAGCATACCCATGGTTATCTGCACAATTGAATGCAATGTAAACCATTTGTCAGACAAGAGTATGGGATTTGGATTAACCTCTATCAGAAATCCACTGCAAACCGACGATGTAAACAAGAAGGGAGCTTTACAATATTACTGGGTGAAATGTATAAAGGAATTTCCTAACCTTTTATGTCCATAAAGAAACCTACTTCTTGTTAGATCTTGTCCAGGAAAACCCCCTTCTCCGAGTTGAAGGACTCTCAGAGTAGGATCTTGATCCCTTTGAACCGAAGGAGAAATAATGCCGTAGGAAGGGCCTCTTTGAAGGGCTCTTCATACTGGAACTGGAGCTCATCCTGGGACACCCTCCTTCATGATCACTACTTTTCTGATGCTCGAACCGAGCAAGATTGCCACTAATATCACTGTCAACAATCCTGTTTCGAAATCTCTTTCTAGAGTTCAATTCTATCTTAGCTTTTGCTTTTTCATATATCTTCAAGGCCTGCTTCTCCCCAAAAGTACAGACAGGGCAAGCTGGGTCATACCTATTGATTTCAGATGTCATATTCTCCAAGCACTCAGCATGGAAAACATGGCCGCAAACTAGAACAGCAACAGCAAGTTCATTCAATAGCTTTGCACATATGCCACAGGTTTGGAGATCGAACGAAGATGACCCAGAACCTAGGCTAGTAGCCCTTTCACGATGGAAACCAAAGGATTCACTATCAAATGACCACCTGTCTCGACGAGGATTTGCCAGGTCAGCAAAGGCAGGAACTGACCAACCATCTGATGATCCACCATGAGAGCCCCTAGTTGAATCATTACTCCAACCAGGGAGGAGCACAAAGGAAGATGATTCTTCGGAAATTGAAAATGTAGGTGACTTCAGCCCTGGTACACGGCTATCAGAAACTTGCTGTCCCAGTTGGTGCGCTGAAGAATGGTGAGGCAAACACAGAGTAAAGCTAGCAGGAGGCAGCTGGCCACGCGATGATAAAGGAGATGCAGATAAAGATGAAACAGAGGGAGCGGATGGAGATAGCTTTACAGGAGAGGGGAATGAAATTGCTGATGAACCAGCAAATTCTTTAACCTAATTATCAGAAACAAAAGAAAGCAGGCATGTCAAAAACTCATAAACATGCCATGAAATTGTCTTCAGAAATAAGTAAAACTGCTCTGTTGTTACCTCGGTGGAATTCCTCTCAGCCAAGGGATCTGCAAATGCAAATAATAATAGTCATTTTCCAAACAAACATATGATTTCCATCCTTAAAGGGCTACTTATATTTTCTTAGTATATAAAATCTAAGGAGAAGAGGGAAAATAAAATGTTTTGTTATACTTGCATCTAAAAGATAGTCACAAGAAGAATAATGGTTATGGGTTCCATAGCAATTTACACATCAAAATCGTACCAAAAAAAATCTCTTAACAAACAGTATCATCAGGGTGCAAAACAAAAACATATAATAGGGTATATAAAAGAACACAATCTATCATTGGGGTAAATGGCCTCCAAAAAAGATATGATGAGTCGGTAGAAAACTTCTACCATATGATATGCTGTAAAAATTTCATCACATCAAAAGGGCTAGAAGAATCAAAATATATATAGCGTCAATCACAAAAATCATAGAACAATTCCTTTGGAAGAATTAAAGGCATGACATTTCAACAAAGAAAATTACAATTGAAGTTTAATGTCCCATCCCGAGTCCCGACTACTTCCATCTATAAAAAGCAACATTCAAGAATGCTTCCAGATGAGATCAACAAGATTCTCTGTTCTTATCAATGGGGCTGCTCATGGCTCCTTTCCTGCTTTTAGAGGAACTAGTCTCTGGGAATGTGCATTGAACATTTATCTTAAAATATCTAATACAAATTTTGTATTGCAAATGATAAATTTTAAATGATACAGATACTATTGGACTTTCTCTATGCTAAAAAATAAAAATCAAAACACACAAAAAACGTAACGACTCATAAGTTGAGGTCAGAAAATATTGCAAATTTGATGTTACTTTAGTGACATATGAAGTACTTTAACCTAAAGATAAATACATACTATAATAAAAGAACTTAGCTCCTAAAATTAACTATCATGCATGAAAAAGAAAAACTAAACTGATACATGTATTGAATCGCATCATGATCACCCAAATGCAGTTAAAAGTCACAGAACCTTGCTTTGACACAAATACATGATTATTAAAATAAAAAAGGGGGGGGGGGGATGATAAGTACCTGATGGAGAAGAAAACTCAATAAAGTGTGAACATTTTAACCAAATGAGCTAATAGAAAAGACTTATTTATCATGAGTTGTTAGGAATAGTAGAAAATACTCAATTAATTATGAGATGTTGGAGTAGTAGAAAATACTCAATTAATTATGAGATGTTGGAGTAGTAGAAAATACTCAATTTATTATGAGATGTTATGAGTAGAAGAAAAGACTCAATTTATTATGAGATGTTTTTAACTTTTTAAAAATAAAAACATCATAGAATTTTTTCTACTTAATATATAATTAATTAGATTTTTATATATTATAATTTAGTGTAGGGGTAAAATGGTAATTCAACTTTGTCCTTTGGAGCTTCCCTTACAATATATATATATATATATATATATATATGCGCGATCCTGTCTCCATCCTCTTTTATTCTTGTTATGGAAGGACCAAGTAAATTGTTCTCAAAAGCTATTCACCTCAGTTGGATGAAAGGTTATGCAGCAGCCACAGAGGAGGTCTGAACATCTCTCAAATTTTGTATTCATTTGATACTTTGATTTCTTGTGAAGCTGAAGAGCAACAAGTTCTTTTTTTCAGAATGATTACTGGTCATCATATTAATTTCTCAAATACCTTCCTGTTTCCTGTAGACACTGTTCCCAACATTCAATGACTAGTCTACATCATAAATTGCAATATTGGCAAACTTCCCATTAAATATCTGGGATTACCCTTGGGAGAAAATTCAGGTCTATTTCTATTTGGGGCTGCATTCTAGTGAAAGTGGAAAAAAGAGTTTCAAATCCGAAATGTCAATATCTTTCCTCGGGCAGTAGATTTATTGGCATCAATAGTGTACTCAATACCCTACTAACACTATTCTCCTATTTCCCTCCCACAGTTTGGTCATTGACAGATTGAACAAGCTGAAAAAATAATATTCTTTGGCAAGGTAACAAACAGAAGAAGGTTAGTCTGGTAAATGGAGTCACCGCAGATAAGAGAGAGAGTGGTCCAGGAGTAAAACGATTTGAAAACATACAAAGAAAGACATATTATATAATGGTTGAGAAGATCTAATAAAGATAACAATGCCCTATGGAGGAGAATTGTGAAAGAGAAATATTCTTTACTAGATCCCTAGATGACAAAACTAAGGACACTCTGCATGGCACAGTTGATGGAAATTCATTAGATCCTTCTGGGAGAATTCTTTTCCACTACAAGATCACTTTTGGAGGATGATGAACAGATAAACCTTGGGAAGACCGGCTGGGGACTTCCCCTCTCGTGGATCAATTTCCAGATCTGTACACTATACGTCTTTACAAGACATTGTTATGTTTGGGAGATAGAAAATTCATGTTTTCTGTTGTGACTTTTGAACCAAACAGCATGTTTACAGCTCTGAACAAGTCTGGTCCCCCAGAGTAAATGAAACAATCCAGAGGCTTGTTCTCACCCAATCTAGCTATAAGTAGTTAACTCCTCCTGACACATGTTCGTAGCCATGGAAGAAAATTTGGGGCAACAGGCTTCATCCAAGGTGAATTGCTTTATTTGGTGGTAGCCAATGATGCTTAGCGCCTCACCCACCCAAACTCCAGAGGGGGGTTCCATTTATGCAGTAAATGTTCGTTATGTGAGGAGCAATCAGAGTATTTGAATCATCAATTTTTACACTGTACAGTTACCTCTCAAATCTGGAGTCCTTTTCTAAACATCCTGGGAATTAGCTTGTCAATGCATAACTCGACGGTAGAGTTTCTAAAAATTTGGGAGTAAAAGAGATCTCAGTAAAAATGCAAGTTACAGTTGGAACACTATTCCACAGGCTGTATGGTGGACAGACTGGATAGAGAGAAACTTTTATGGCAAAAAAAGGAGGCATACATAGCCTTGCAAGAGAAAGTAAATGGCATTATTGATACAGTCAACTACTTAACATGAATTGCAACTATGTTTTGATGCATTAACTTAGTGCTTCTTTGATATCAACAGAGATTGACCCTTGTTCATAAAAAAATCTGACTAAAAAATGACGGTCCAAAATAGAGCAAAGGTGTACTTTAGCGATCGATCTTCTCAGAGTAAAAAGGTAGGGTTGGCATTTCCTGAAGGTTGAGGAAAATAGCAGTCTACATAAGCAAGAAAATGAAAAAGTACTCACCATAGGTCACTAATGTTATACTTCACTCTAATAAAAATACAAATGCAAGGCATATATAGAGGCATACAAGAAAACTTGGAGATTGCGAGTTTCATTGAGAACAAATATTTGATCTCAACTTTGAAGGGGTAGCAGAGGACGTTCCAACAAAACCTAATATTTCTGTTCCCGACAACTCAAAAGTAACAGCCAACAACCCTGTAATTAAGCAAGTGACAACTTACAATATTCTTTATCCTTTGATAAAGCAAGTGACAAGTAACTATTCATTTTAACAACAACCTTTCATACAAAATATTTCATATGCTCCATAATCTAAAAAGTTGATCATAGCAGCACCACAAGAAGCATAAGAAACTACATTTTCAGCTTAAGCTACTAGCACCTCCCCAATTGGAGAACATGCAAATAGTCTACATTTTCAACGCCCTCCACTACTTATCTTCATCATTAGATAATATCCTCTTATCAAAACAGAGTAGTCATCATTCACCACCGCCAGTAACTCAATCTTCTCTATGACAAATCTAGACATCTCAGAAGCAACAAAGCTCACTTGTAGAGTACTGGACACCCAAACAAAATTCACAATAAAAGGGAAGCTCATTGTATGGCTAAACAATTTTACATCCGAGAAGCACACACATGCAACATATTTCATTTCAGAGCTCTCTACCTCCTATTTTTACCCTAAAATCAACTCTATACATAACCCTTCTCTACATTTAAACCTAATGAACATCTCTCGCGTGAGAATTTGGTCTGCTAGTATTAGCTGATTAGTTCTTCCTGAAGAGGACTCGTGATCTTTGATCAAGTTTTGCCTCCACATTCCCCACACAGGATGACAAAGCATCTACCATTATGTCATCCAATTAGGTATTCTCATATTTCACAAAGTTCAAAAAGGGAAAAAGAAAAGGCGATTCAAACTCATCATTTGCAATCAGAACTTCACATCTTTTTTCTTTTCAATTTGCATAATCACCTAGTCGTTACGTATTTATCATTTCGTTTCATACAAAAGCAAAAGGGAGAGCAGGGCAAGTACTAACCCAATAAAGGAAGTGAAAAGTTTCGATTATTTCTTTCAGAAACTGGTGACTTCTGCCATGCAAGTGATCTGAAACTATCCAATGGACTACCCTCTTCAGATGCATATACTGTTCCTACAGTTGTTCCAGATTTAAATTCTAATCCGTCATTGCCACCAATTCCATCAGAAGACCAATTCACTGGCGTTTCCTCCCCAGCCACTCGTCCCCGATTATCCCACCGAAAGCTCCATGTAGGAGATTGGCGGACATTCCTCTGCAAATTTTCACAGCTTGATCCATCTATAACAGCTCTATCTCTGGCAGCAACACAGCAAGCGGAACCCATGCTTGCTTACACACAAAGCATACAATACTTAGGCAGCTATCAGTCAGACAATGTCAATGCCATCATGTTACTTCATCATTCAAATTTGAGAGTTAAATTTTCTGAAACAAAAAAGAATGAAGTCAAAAAATCAAAACTATCGAAAGCAAAGCACATATGCATTTAAACTATCACAGCAAAATCTTTTTGGTACACAGGAACGCAGCACGAATTATCCTTCATATTGAACACATATAGCATGTGAATGGTTTGGGTCATAATGCCTTCGTACATGCCATATTAATTGGACACTTAGAGGGCAATACAAGAGCCAATCTCCACACTCAATGTGGATATTTTCCAGGTTGCTTGCATTGTTAAACCCATTCAAGTTTTGTACAGAGAACGCCATACATCATGCTTGCGCCACCAAGTCACCTAATACAACACTCTCCCACCCAACAGATTAATATTTATGCAGAAAGTTGCAACAGCTAATGCTGAAATTCTTTGAAGAGAAAACATTATTCATTGAAAACTAGAAATAAAATTTCCCATTTTTAAAAGATCACTTTCTGCTCAAAACGGAACTGTAGTTTCCAGTTTTGTAAAATTCTATAGGTCTAACATATTTCAACAACAAGGCATTAGAAGAGAATAATCCCATAAAAGAAAAGAACCTTCCTAGTGAAGAATTACATACAGTACAGTCAACACAAACACTATTGTTCAATGAAATCCAATTCACTGAATCTGATAAAACAGTTATTCTCCGTGTTAATAACTACACAAAAGCACAAACTAAAAGAACTCCATGCTTGAAGAGTCAACACAAACATTACTGTTCAGCAAAACCAAATTCAACAAATCTTATAAACATGTTATCATTCCTGATAATTATTACACAATAAAGCAAAATATCCATTAAATCAGATCCCCGAACTAAACCTAAGATTCATTTCACCAATTCTATTATAAAAAAAAAACTCAATCACATCTAACTAATTTGCAGGAAAACACTATTGCAGTGAGTCCCTGTTGCCAAAAATAAAAAACCTAAAAAATGTATCAAACACAACGGAGGTCATAGAGATCCAAAAAAAAAAAAAAAATCACCAATCATCTCCCCAGAAACCTCAGAATTTCCATTACTTATCTCTAAACCTAGTCAATCACACATATCAATTCATGAAACAAATTCTACAGCTCAAATAAGTACATACAACAAATTCCAAAATATATAAACATATCAAATCTCTGTAAATTCAAAATAAACCGATCAATCCTTACCGTGAAATTCGTCGTCCGGCGACGGTGTAGCAGAGAAATCAAGCGATTAGTGCAAAGAGGGGGGATGGGTTGGTTATATCTATATATATATATATATAGAGAGAGAGAGAGAGAGAGAGAAGAGAGAGAAGTTTTAGACGGCGATTTGCAAATGCTTATTGCTTTTTTCCGTTTGGGGGTTACCGAAATAAACAAAAGAATTTCACGGGAAGGATGGTTTCATTTAAACGGCGTTAAGTGACACGTGTAAGGGAATTGTTTTGTTTGTTATGTTGCCTCCTTTTTTGTCACTAAATTTGCAAAACCACTATGTTAAAAAATTGGGATCCAACTTTGTTTGGAAGGTTGTTACTTATCATTTCATGTATCAGTATTAAGTATTTTTTTCGAGAGAAATATTGTAAATATTCTTAAATTTAATGTAAATTGTTGGTTTCATTTTTAAATTATTGATAGTCTTAAAAATATTGATTTATTTGATTGACTAAAATCTAAGTTTAGATATTCCCTTCATTTGTCATATGACATAGCAAGTGGTCTCAAACTCTTGTAGGAGCATGAGACTCTTGATAATAAAAAAAAATCAAGAAAAATGTTGAAAACATCTCTAAACTTGGCAAGAATTTAGGGTGTATTTCACTCATATTACAAAATTTGTTTATATTTAAGTTCACTTGGCCAAGTAAAGGGGTGTTTTCATTAGTGTCAATAGTTCAGAAATGAAAGGTATTTTCAATACTTGTCTACATTATTTTTTTATGAATGGATACTTAAATAAATTTTATTTTCTTTGTATTGATTTACATGATGTAATTTACTGAATATGAAATTTAAGAAAGAAAGAAAGAATCTTTTTAAAAAATTTATGATCTAAAATAAGTAATACTTATATATTTGTGTGACTATGCATGAGACTTACGCTCGGCAAATCAATGAGATTGGCTTACGCCTCTCGTATAGCAATGCCTAAATCATCGGGCCTCACGCTCTGCATTTTAATATATTGTTGCATTGTGTTTAACTATTGTAACACATTTTTTTAAAGGGTAAAATTTATAATTGCGTACATGTGGATAAATACATAGTTTAGGGTATAATTATGTGCCTTTATTTTAGTTTTTGAAATTATCTTTCGTATCATAATTATTTTTCCATATACATGTATGTGGTGCAAAGAGACACATGTATATCACATACATACAAGTCAAATTAGGTATAATTTGTTTTATATACATTATATCTAAGCGTGATTTGCATATATAATGGGATACATTGTTTCTCTCACTTGACTCTCTCTCCTCTTTCGCTCGCGTCTCTCCTTATAATTTTATATTTCAGAATATATCTCATATCAAATATACATATATCTAGTGACTAGTATCTTTGATACATATAAATTATAATTGACTTGAAATCCAAGAAAATGATATATTTGATTTGAAATATAAAATTATTAATTAAAAAAATATATATATAACTATTTCAAACTATAAAGTGACTTAGTACTGATGGTAGGAATTTGTGTGTAATTTTTCACCACTAGAAAACATCTTTTAATATGTAATTGGAAACAATTGAAAGTTTCTTTATAAAGTTATGATCTAGTTTTTTTTTTTTCCATTATAAGTTATTGTCCAATATGCCTTGTCAAGTGAAAAAGACAAAAAAATAAAATAAAAATGAGTATGAAAGAATGTGGTGGGCGGTGATTGATAGTTGAGTTTGAGAAGTCAGTAGGCATTTAGTCAAAAGCCCAAATGGGAACACAAAATTTAAAAAATTGGAAAAAAATATGGAATTAACAAAAGTGGTACTGGTCAAAAGCAATACAACTTATAGTACGTTGAAAATTTGAAAAATTAGGCATATATCAATATTTGTTTTTCCACGCCCAACATATATATATTTAAATTTTTTTCTCTATCACGTATTTATTAAAAAAAAAATTATATGTAAAGAGATTGAAAATCGATTCCTTTTGATTGAACAATTTTTAGAAAAGTATCAAGTGTCCATAAACTAAAAAATCATATGTTGAAATGATTGATTTATAAATTTTTAATATTAATCAAATATATAATAAATGAATAATTTAATTTGACAAATTTATAAGTTTAATCGAAATCGTTTGAAATTTTGGCTTTCAAATAATATAAAAAAGTGAGTGCCACTTGGCTGGAAAAAACTAATGTGAGTGCCACCCAATAAGCTAGTCCGCACGTAGGGATGGCAATGGGGCGGTGTAGGGTGGGGGCGGTGTGGGTTGAGCTTAACCCGTAAAAATTTTAATCCGCCCTGCATAACAACTCTTTTCATTTTCAACCCGTCCCACATAATTTTTTTAATATTTTTTTTCTAGTTATGTTTGATACTAAAAATCAAATTCATAAAAATAAATTCATTTTTTCATTAAGTTGTATTAATTTAATAGGATAATGACTTAAATTTTTATTTTTTAGAGGTCAATTGGAAAACAGGTAAGAAATTGTATTATTTTTTATTCATTTATTATCTTGAATATTTTAGTAGCTTTAATGAAATTATCTTAATAAATAATGCTCTATCACTCTTACAACATGTAAAAAGTTAAGATTAAGTTTGAACCCACATAAAATCACATATACGCGCAATCCGCCCCGCCCCACATTAATTTTTTTTAAAACCAACTTCAACCCGCCTCACATCCGACCCGCTCCACACAACCTTAAACCTGCCCCGTCCCACGTAGCCTTAAACCCATCCCGCTCTGCATCTGCTTCACCCCATTGCCATCCCTATCCGCACGTATTACGGCGTTATATAGAAAAACTTATTATATGTGAGTGTTGCTTAATGTTAACTCTTCATACCAATAACGATTGTTGAGGTGGAGTGATAAATATTTTTTCATTTTTAATCAGAGGTTTTGATTCGAGTTTCCTTAGTTATGGAGCCGTCTTTGTACTTAGGGAGCGTTTTACCCCCAATGTCCAAACTTTAATATACGTTCGGAACTGCGGATAAGAAATTAAAAAAGAAAAACTCTTCACTTTTTAAAAAATAAATTATGTGATATTATTTAATTAAATATAATACTCGTGGTTATAATTTACAATCTCTAAGAATAATTTTTTTTAATAAAATATTACATATATATATAAATTAAAACGAGAATAATACCTTTTCCATAATCTTATTGATCTCTGAATATGTGGTGTCTATGCATGCAATACATCTTTCTCCGTCTCCAGAAATATTTCACTCTTGGCTTTAATTATTTATTCTTTAAGTTATTTTTGAAGACTTAATATTAAATACTAATTAATAAAAAAATTAGTAAAATAAATATAGTAATTATTATTTTCTTTATAGATGTGCAAAAATCCAAATATAACAAATAAAAATAAATGTAATCCCGAATACAAATGTAACACTACAAAAGAGTAAAGTCTGCTTTTGTTTTTCCTTTTCGAGAATGTACAAATCTAACAAGGGTCTTTTAATTCACTACCTCATGAATTACTAATACTTTGGTGATTCCAAAAATGATTGTGAAATTATTTATTTATTTGATCTACATGACCTTTTTATTATTTGATACCTCGTTTCCTTAGGTAGAATGTAAGTAATATGGTGTAACTAAGATCAGCAAACATGATTTAACAGAAAATTATCAACAAATAGCTACAAAAAGAAAGATAATCACATCACTTGAGTATTAGAAATATACAATTTTTCATCTGAAATTAAAAAAATTGATCGATTTAAATAATATGACAATTTAAATTTATGTATTATAATAAGATGTATAGTTTTGCCTTCGATTTTTTTTTAAAAAGAAACATGTATCCTTGACTTTAACATGAGTTTATTGATGATCGCAAATTTGACAGACATGAGTTGTGGTGCAATGGCGTGTTGTTTCACCCTTATTTAGAGATCTCGGGCTCGAGCCCTAGGTATGGAGAAAATCATGTTGAGAGTGTCACCCCTGAATGGGTCGTGCAGTGTGCAATCAAGATTAATCAGGACTCCAATGCAGACACCAAACTCCAGGTGGGAAACCCTAAAAGTAAAATAAAATAAAGTGATATAAGCATAACTAAATTATATAAAAAAAAGTATAACTTATCTAAATCCCAAAGTATAAAGAATATATTATATTTTATCCCTACTTTTTTTCTAATTACAATAATCCCTTAAAATTTGTACCTTCCGGATACATTAATTCTAATACAAGAAAATTCTTTCTGTTGCACTAAAAAGGGAATAAAATCTGAAAATTAATTAAATCCCATAAATTATGCTTATGTTTCTTCTTACTCTCAATCATGCAGAGGCAAATCCTAATAGAATGAAGAAATTCAAAATTTCAAATTGCTCCCCCCGTTCAACGAAGAAACCTTTCAGATTTGATTCAAAAAAATTTGTTGAAATTTTGGATAAGTGAGGTGAGTTATGAAGGATACAAAAGTGATGGAATTGTTGTTGGACAAACGATATCCTTTTGAATCTTCAAGTTCATCGACAATCATTTCAATTTTGATTCAAGATTATCAAAAAATTTGAGATTCAAGATTCTTTCTTCGAGGAAAAGCTCAAAATAATCCTTTATCTTTGGGCTTAGATTTAAAGTCATCCTTAATATTTCACTTGGAGCACAAATAGTCCCTCTTGTTTATTAAATTGGTGCACATTTGGTCACTTCACTAACCGGCCGTGAACTTTTAACAGACCTCCCTCCCCCCTATATTGCAACAACAATTCCACAATAAAACAAATGATTATTTGAATAGTTCGAAAAGATAGATTTAACTACTACTCTTGTAGATTTGCTGAGAGTCATAGCTAAGAAAAGATGGGGGAAAACACTATAAATGTTCGCTAATAAATTTCTTCTTTTTTGTTGTTATGATAACATAATCGTTACCACGATAATAATTCAAATTTCCTATTAAGTTAAATTTCCTTTGCTTGATATGTTCGGCAGAATTTAATTGCCATGAAAATTGGATAAAGAAACCAGTAAATTATTGTTAGTATTTGCAATCAAATCTAAGATCCAAAAGCCCATCTAAAAGGAGTAATTTCATGGTAGCTAATTACTCCATCAGTTCATGTTTACTTATTTATGTTTGACTTGACATATATCTTAATAAATAATAGATAAAATTTTAATTTTATTAGATCATCTATAGTGTTTTTTCTTTTAAGAAAAAAACCATCTTTAGGCTGTACAAGTTGTTTGATAATATTTCAAATGGATCCTGGTATTTAGAACAAAATTGACAATTATGTGAATATGTGTGTGTAAATTGGAAAAACAATCTTGGAGAATTATGTTTAGTTAAGTTGTGAGTTGGAATTGCTATGAGGATAAAAGATAAAAACAAAAAAAGAAGCTATTCTTTCCATTAAAAGTTGACTGTTAGTTAGTGGGCATACTAAAAGTGCACCAATTTAGCAAACAAGTAGGACTATTAGTGCTCCATATAAAACAGCAAGGATGAATTTATGTCTAAGCCTAAAGATGAGGGATGATTTTTGGCTTTCTCTTCTTTCTTCTCCCTGTTCAGCGAAGATCTTTTCAATTTTGATTCAAAATTGTTGAAAATTTTGATTCAAAATTGTTGAAAATTTTGATTCAAAAGTGTTGAAAATTTTGAGATTCAAAATTCTTCTCCTAGTTTATTGAAGATCATTTCAATTTTGATTCAAAATTGTCAAATTTTTTGAGAAGATACATCATGAATATCTTTGCTACTTAGCATTTATTATTTATGTATCTTGTTTAAATTGATAAGTATTGTATTTATACTAGATATATTAAATAAATAATTATTTCCCATAAGATGTTAGATTTGAAATCAATACATTACTGTGTGGTAGTTGCTATGTAATTGATACATTTAGTATAAATTCAAATTTACATATCATATCTAAAAAAATTAGTGCATGATACATTACTATTTATGTATTTCATTTAATTTGATAAGTATTGTATTTATACTAGATACATTAAATAAGTAATTGTTGCCCATAAGATGTTAGATTTGAGATCGATACATTACCGTGTGGTAGTTGCTATGTAATTGATACATTTAGTATAAATTCGAATTTACGTATCATATCTAAAAAATTAGTGCATGATACATTACTATTATGTATCTCGTTTAAATTGATAAGTATTGTATTGTTTTCCTTGAAAGATATGTATAACTTACATAATGTATCATTTTGTAGTTGATAATAATGTATCTGATACAATAAGGTTGTGAAAGAAGGATGTATGTAAGCTGAAATAAAGTCCATCTATAAATGTATCACAATAAATAAGAATTAAGTTATCAATTAGATACATGAACAAACATAATCCATTAAAGAAATTTGATTATGAAAAACAACAGAAAAAGAGGAAAATATTAGATTGTATATTTTGGTGAAATTTAAACTAATATTATTATGAGACATTGGAAAGATTAAATAATAATAATACAAGAATCCTAATCAGTTTCAATGAATGATTAGTTGTTAGAGTCCATAACCAACTCAAATTGTGGATAATTTACAAATATTATATTAATTATTACCAAATAATAACTATACTATTACTTCTTTTTTTCTAATACATTTTAGTGTTGGAAATTTGAAGTTTACTTATTTTATTTTATTATAAATTTTGGAGTTTTTTTTAAAAAAAAATAGTTAAAAGATTCATAAATATCCTTTTAAAACTTTTTTGTCTAAAAATATCCTTAACCTACCGAAAATAACTACTAAGATTATGTGACTAAAAATAAAGAGAGATTTGTGGAGTGAAATAAGGAAGGGATAAATATAGGTTTTGGGAGTTAGGATTCATGTATCCAGCGTTTGGGGATTTGGAGTAAAATAAGGGATTTTAGAAAATTTTAGAACTGGTAGGGAATAATGGGAATTAAGGGGGGGGGGGGGGG